>JAWRVF010000833.1:0-157957 GCA_036785485.1 Physcomitrellopsis africana
TTTAATTTATTTTTATATATTTATATGTATTGCTACTATTTTATTTTATTTAAATGATATAGGTACATGTGACAATATATTGCCTTTTAATAATAAGATTTATAAGTAATAATCAAGTTTTAGATTTATTTATAAATTAATAAAATCTAAAGTTAGTCAAATAATATTTATAATAAATTTTGAATAATGCTTTATATGAATGTGATTAATAAGTTTCTTAAGCCTCTTTAATATTCTTTAGCTAAATAAATTACTAATTTATTATCTAATTAATATTAAAACCTTATATTATATTTAGAATATTAACTAAATATTAGTAATATTAGTAATATTAACCAAATACTAGTAATATTACCAAATTCTATAAGATTTTTTTTATAGCTAGTATATATAGAGGCAAGATTGAGGTCATCCTTAGTCTTGTCAACACCTTACTTATGTTCTAGTCTTAGTTCTAGACTTTCTAATCTATTTGTATTTGGCAATAGCTATTTTGGTTCTTTTCTATGTAATAACTATTTATTCTTTATTTACTTTCTTCCTTCTTTAATAACATATGAATATATTGTCTTTTGGATTTTGTCATGATTCATATTTTTGACATAATCATATATTATTGTCCTTTTATAATCTTTAATAAATACTTCTATTATTAGAATATTATAGATGATACTTTTAAAAGATTATATTTAGTCATTGATGATTTTAATATATATATATATATATATATATATATATATATATATATATATATATCTTAATTTTTGTAATAAAAATATCTTATAATAGTCAACAAATCTTTTATTATGAAAATAAATAGGGACTTTAGAATCTAATAAGATAGATATAGAAAATATATGATTTTAGGCCCTAAATATAATTACATTATTAAGAAATAAAATAAAAAATTAATTGATGATACATGAGTTTAATAAGACATTATATAAAAAGATATAATCACACTTTTTGTATTATAATTAAATGAATTTTTTTAAAAAAAAATCTTACTCTTTTTTTTTATATTTGCACTTATAATTTTATAATTTAGTTACTTTTTTTTGATAATTTTGAATATAATATTTTTTATCTCTATAATAAAAATAAAATTCTTCATATTTATATTATATATTTTATAAAATTTTATAATATACTTAAATCATATAATATTAATTTATATATCTTTAATTTTTAATTATATATTTTAAAAAATTAGAATTATTATTATGAAATTATAAAAGCATTAAAGTATATTTGTATAAATTTTTGAATAAAAATAAACAATCTAATTATCAATTTAATAGCAAAGTCAATTATTTGATTTAAATTTTGAAATTTATTTAACTTTAATTTATTATTTTTTGTATTATATACAAGTTTTTAAAGAAATTTTTTTATATGTTTAACTTTATTTTATTTTATTTTATTTTATTTTATTTGATGATATAATAAAAAAATCCTTCTTAACTTGGCATTTTTATCAAGTCAAGTTTTATAAGTATTTTAAAAAATTTACTATTATTAATTTTGCTAGAAGATGATGGTTTAGCTATTTAATAAAATTTGACACTTTTAACATATATTTGCACTCTTTGATTCTCCTATGATAGAGTAAGAGACACTTAATTTATATTGTAATTGCTTATTCCTTATTTAATAAGTATCTTATTTATTTATTTTTTAAAATTTAGTGTTATTCAAAAGAGGTTTTGAAGTTGTATGTGAGGTATGTAGGAGGCATATGCTAGAGTTTTGCAATGCGAAATTGTAGCTGTTTGACAACTACTAATCAGGGCTATCAATCACAAGTCGACGACTTTTGAATGGCAACTGGGCGGATGACACAACTGGCGGATGGCACTTATTAGGCGTTAGCTAAGTGCCTAGCTTTTTGGAATCTTTGAATTCATAGACTTTAAGAATCTTTTAATTTTATAAATTTATAAAATCCTTGATATTTGTAAACTTTAGAATCTTTTTAAATCATAGATTTTAAATTTTTTAGAAATTAAAGTATTAATTTTCTAAAATTAAATAAAAATCTTTTAAATTTAATTTTATATATAATTTAGCTCAAAAATTAGATAAAAATAAAATCTATTTTATGTAAAATTTGTCAAAGAATCTAATAATCTAGTTGATTTGGTATTTTGAATTTATTTTGAATTTTAAAATATTATTTTTAAAAACTAAATTATATTTTTGAATATCAAATTTTAAATTTTTTATAAATATTATTAATAAAGGGATAGGAGATTGTTCTAGATGTTGTTTTATAGATTCTACTACTAATCACAAGTTGTATGATTTGAAGCACCAATATCAAGGATTTGACAGCACCTTCTTATATTTGAATTTTGTTATTTATTATTATTGGAAAAGACATCCAATTTTGATTTTTGGATTTTGTTTTAGATATCTTTTCTAATTGTAGGCACTGTAAATAGAAATTTCTTAGTATAGCCTTATTTTGTATTGTAATTAATTTATTCATAGGTATCTTATAGGAATGAGGTGGGTTGATGGCTACTAAAATCTTTATATGTGTACCAAGTGGGTGGCGCTTGTTGGACCTATGGTAGCTAGAGATAATAATTGATACACTACAAAGTTTGGTAGTAATTATAGTTGAAGGTTGCCCTTAAGTTTTAGATAGTTGTAAGTTTTTGATAGTTAAGTTTATAATATTGTTACGAATATAAGATTTATTTTAATAATTATCTAATTAATATAAATAGATAGAAATAGATAAAAGTAGATTAATTTGATAATATCTTATAGAAAAGCTTCCTAAAAGCTTTATAGACATCATTTCATCTTTATACATGTCTATAGGTGATTGATAGGTTAAAAATTTGGCCAACAAATTAGCCACGTATTGCATATGTTGGTAGCTTATGAAACAAGTTAAATACATGGCGCAGATATAAGAAACTTGTCTTGCAAGTTTGACATATGTCTTACAAATTGAATACATATTAGAGGTCATATAGAATGCGTGTTGAAAGTCTTATAGAATAGGTATTAGAGGTCCTGTAGAATGCATGTTGGAGGTCCTATAGAATGCATGTTGGAGGTCCTATAGAATAGGTATTGGAGGTCCTATAGAATGCGTGTTGGAGGTCCTATAGAATAGGTATTGGAAGTGCTATAGAATAGGTATTGGAGGTCCTATAGAATGCGTATTGAAGGTCCTATAGAATAGGTATTGGAGGTCCTATAGAATGAGTATTGAAGGTCCTATAGAATACATGTTGGAGGTCCTATAGAATACGTATTAGATGTCCTATAGTTTACGTGTTGGAGGTTCTATAGAATTGTCATGGACATAAGATTTACTCCAATAATTATCGAATTAATATAAATCAATAGAAGTAGGTAAAATAAGTTGATTTGATAATATCTAATAGATAAGCTTTTTAGAAGCTTCATAGATGTGGAATCACCTTTATACATGTCTATAGGTTATTGGTAGGTTAGAAACTTGGTCAACAAGCTAGCCACATGGTGCACATGTTGGTAGCTTGCGGAACAAGTCAAGTACGTGGCACACATGTGGAAAACTTGTCGTGCAAGTTTGACACGTGTCTTGTAAATTAGACATGTATAAGAGGTTCTATAGAATATCGCCATGTAATTTTTAATTAGATAGTATTTATAGAGGCAAGAGTGAAGCCTTCTTCACTCTTATCAACTCCTTTCTTGCTTCTAGTCCAAATTCAAAAGTCTATAGTTCTCTTATCTTGTCAAGGACATACACATAGTTACCTATATAATTAAGTAGAATTAGGTAAAAATAAATAAAAGTAGATTAATTCTATAATATCTTCTAGAGAAACTTTTTGGAAGCTTCATAGACATTGCTTTGACCGTATAGGTGTCCATAGTTGATTTCTTGGTTAGAAACTTGGTCAACAAGTTAACCATGTGCCACACATGTTAATAGCTTGTTCTTCAAGCTAACTACGTGGCGCACATGTAAAAAACTTGCCTTGCAAGCTAAGGCAAGTGGCCTTCAAAGTCAACATATATTAGAGGTCCTATAGAACATCGCCACGTAGCTTCTAGTTAGATTGTATATATAGAGACAATAGTGAAGCCTTCTTCACTCTTGTCAACTCTTTTCTTGCTTCTAATCTAGTTTCAAGAGTCTCTAGTTGTCTTGTCTTTTGGCAATAGCCATTCCAGTTTCTATTGAATACATATTTTTTTATTTCTATTTTATAAGAGAAGTCTCACTTGTCCATTTGATTTCATCGAGTTCTTGTCCTTGACAGTTTGACAAGAGTGAAGATTTATTGTTCTTGTTTTGTATTAGAAGAGAGTGGATTATCCCACTTCTATTCTTTGTATTTGAAGGTTGCGGACTATCCACCTTTGAATTGACTCTATTTACTTTCTAACCTTCATTTTTTCCTAAAAGAAAGTGGATCACTCCTCTTTGTGGAAGATTTTTGTTTGATATTAGAGGTTGTGGATTACCCTCCTCTAATCCAAATTATAGATTTGCAAAGTTGTCTAAGATGGAAGGAAAAATCATGGATGCTACACTTACTGGAAGCGAGAATAGATTAGCAACTATTGCAGATCTTCAAGAGCTTGTCAACACTCTTAGAGTGGAAATTTTACAAATCATCAATGGTAATCATGGAAGCGCTATTCCAACACCTATGGAGGAAGTCCAGAGCTTATGCCAAGAAGTTGTACAACTGAGAGAAGCAAGTAGATCAGCCTCCCAACCGAATCCAAGAAATCTTGCTTCTTTAAGCATTAAAGAGGTAAAGATTAGTATGCCCAAGAAATTTGATGGAACAAGATCAAAATTTTGAGGATTTTTGTAACAAGTCAAGCTTTATTTAAGGTTACACCCTTTCCAATATCCTGATGGATTTACCCAAGTTGGATTCATAGGTGCACTTCTATCTGGAAGTGCCCTTTCTTGGTTTGCACCTTTGATGGAAAAAGATTCAAGACTTCTTTACAATCTGAATTCATTTCTTGAAGTGTTTATGGCTATATTTGGAGAAAGCGACCGAGAGAGGGTAGCAGAGACCAAGCTTTTATCTTTACGACAAGGATCACGGTCAACTACAACATATGCTGCTGAATTTCAAAATCTTGCTTGCGATGTAGAGTGGAATGACAAAGCCCTTATCAACCAATTTCGTTATGGATTGAAGGATAACGTCAAATATTTGTTACTAACAATGCCAAAAGCTGAATCTTTGGAGCAATTTATTGCTCAAGCAATTGCATGTGACAATCGATTATTTGAAAGGCGCCAAGAACATAAATTCAGTTGGAGAGGAACAAGTCAATTGATGACAGCAACTACTAAGTTTTCAGAAACTTATTTGGCTAAACGAGAACCAATACAAATTGATGCAGTACGCTTTAAATCTCTCACTGAGCAGGAAAAGACTCGACGTCGTCAAGAAGGTTTGTGCTTATATTGTGGAGAATCTAAACACACTGCTCAATATTGTCCAAAGAAACAACGCAATCACAAAATGAGAAGTATGGCTACTAGAGAAGACATTGTGTCGGAAAACGAATTTCTCTAGCTACAATAGGGACCGTGCAGCTGGAATCATGTGCAACACCTTGTAAAGGTCCTATTCTCTCTTCAAACCCCTCACCTTGTTTTACAATAGAAGTATCATTAGGACCTAAAAATCACAAAGTCTTTGCTTTATTAGATTCAAGAGCCTCAACCTGTTTCATAGACGAAGATTTTGTCAAAAAATAAGAAATAGTTTTAATCAAGAAAGCTAAACTTGTGCACGTAGAAGTCATAGATAGTCGTTTGTTATCTTCTAGAGATGTCACCAATGAGACTATTCTTTTAGATGTAGCAATTAAAGGACATACTAGTGTAGTAATATTTAATGTAATTAGATCCCCTTCAAATATGATTATTTTAGGATTATCGTGGTTAGAAAAATATAATCCTAAAATAGATTGGATTTCTCGTAACCTCGACTTTTCTTGTAGTTCAACCCAAGAATCCAGTAGTCAAGTAGAAATACATAAGTCTAGTATATCCAAACCCTTATTAATAGGTGCGAAAGCTTTTATACATGTAGCAAAAGAAGGACCATCTTTTGTTATATATGCCACACCTATTTCGGATACTGAGAAGACTACAAGTAATATTCCTAACCAGTATCAAGATTTTCAAGATGTTTTTGAAAAAAAAAACGTAGATATTCTTCTACAACATCGACCTTATGATTGCTCAATCGACCTTCAAGTAGGAGCTCAACCACCATTTGGACCAATCTATAATTTATCGCAGAACGAGCTGACTACATTGAAGGAATATATTGATGAGAACTTGGCTAAGAACTTCATATGCCATTCGAAATCTCTAGCAGGAGCTCCAATCTTATTTGTAAAGAAAAAAGACGGATCCTTACGGATGTGCATAGATTATCGAGGGCTTAATAAGATTACCATCAAGAACAGGTATCCTTTACCTCTGATTTCAGGATTTCTTGATCAACTCAGCCAAACAAAGATTTATACAAAAATAGATTTACGAGGAGCATATAATTTGGTCCGCATCAAAGAAGGTGACGAATGGAAGACTGTATTTCGAACTAGGTATAGACATTTTGAATATAATGTCATTTCGTTTGGACTCACAAATGTACCAACTGCTTTTCAACATCTTATGAATGACGTTTTTCATGAATTTCTTGATGATTTTGTTGTGTGCTATTTAGACGACATTCTAATCTATTCTAAGAACGCAGAAGAATATGAATTTTATGTTTGTCATGTGTTACAAAAACTTAGAGATACAGGATTATACGCCAAGATGGAAAAGTGTGTATTTCACACTACTCAAGTTGACTTCCTAGGATATATCATTTCTAATAACAGCTTAATGATGGATCTTAAAAAAGTTCAGACAATTATGGACTGGAAAATTCCAAGGACAGTAAGAGATGTACATTGTTTTTTGGGATTTGCCAATTATTATCGGATCTTCATTAAAAACTTTTCTCAAATTGCAGCTCCATTGACACGCTTAACTTGTAAAGAAAAACTTGAGTGGAGCAAGGAGGCAGAAGCATCATTTGAAGCTTTGAAGACAGCTTTTACTTCTGCACCAATCTTGTATCGCGTCGACTTTTCTAAAGCATTCTTTATGGAAACAGATACATCAGATTTTGCATTGGATGCCGTATTGTTACAAAATGAAACAGATGACAAACTTCATCCAATAGCTTTTCATTCAAAAAAGTTTTCAGCAGCCGAGATTAATTATTAAATCCACGACAAAGAACTTCTTACAATCATGGACTCTTTTCAAGAATGGCGTCATTATCTAGAAGGCGCCTCTCATCCAATCACCATATATACGGATCACAAGAATCTTGAGTATTTCATGTCAGCACATATTTTAAATCGTCGTCAAGCTCGTTGTAATATGTCTTTGTCAAGATTTGAGTTGATTATCACGTATAGGCCAGGAAAACAATAAGGTTTTTGTGATGCCCTTTCTAGATGTTCTTATCTTGCTCCAAAAGAAGGAGATGCAGCTTTTGATCAACAAAGAATGATCCTCTTGAAGCCAGAATAATTTTATCTTCGAGCAATCAAATCAACATTGACCGTTGATTCAAATTTTCTTAAGAAAATCCAATCAAGTATGTCCTCAGACCCTCTTGTTCATGATATTAAGAACAATTCATCTAAGTCTCATGATACTTCCAAGTTTGAATTCAAAAACAATCTACTCTACTTTGAGGGACGCTTATATATCCCAGAAGGCGAAGCACAACTACGTGCTCTTGAAGCTTGTCACAATTTTCCCGCAGTAGGACATTTTGGATACAACAAGACTCTGAAACTAATATCAAGAGATTTTTGGTGGCCTCAAATGTGGAAGGCAGTTAAGGAGTTTGTACAATCATGCAATGTCTGTTCAAGATCAAAAACCCCTCGTCATCGACCTTACGGACTTTTCCAACCACTACCTATATCAAAACAACCATGGTCTTCTATCTCTATGGATTTTATCACAGATCTACCAATTTTAAATTCATAAGATTCCATATTCGTGATTGTAGATTGGTTCACCAAGATGGCACACTTTGTACCATGTACAAAATCTATCACAGGTGAAGAAACAGCTAAGCTCTTTCTTGACAACATCTATCGCCATCATGGATTGCCAAGGGATATTATATCAGATAGAGGAACGCAATTTGTATCCAAATTTTGGAGAACCCTGTTCAAGATATTGAAGGTGGATATAAAACTATCTTCAGCCTTCCATCCTCAAACAGATGGTCAAACGGAATGAGTGAACCAAGTCTTAGAGCAATATTTGAGGTGTACCATCAATTACCATCAAGACGATTGGATAACTCTTTTGCCATTGGCAGAGTTTGCTTATAATAATTTGGTACATTCTTCTATTCAACAAACACCTTTTTTTGCCAATTATGGTTATCACCCACGACTTGATATTTTTGACTTTTCAAAAGTTGATAATCCTGCGGCAAAAGATTTGGCAAATCAGTTGGCAGAGCTACATGCAACAATGAAGGTGCGATTAAAAGAAACTCAGGAATGACAAAAGACCAATGCAGATGTCTATTGCAAGCAACAACCTCAATTCCATGTTTTGTGATAAGGTATGGCTACTTCGTCGAAATATCAAAACTGTTTGTCCTTGTGATAAGTTGGACTATTGTAGGCTTGGACCATTCTCAATTTGTGAACAAGTCAATCCAGTCGCTTATCAATTAAAGCTACTAGAGTCTATGAAGATTCATCCTGTATTCCATGTGTCTCTACTTGAGCCATATAAGATAACAAATATACAAAGAAGAAAACAAATGCCACCGCCTCCTATAGAAGTGGATAACAATGAAGAATTTGAGGTGGAAGAAGTCTTAGATTTGAGGCGGCGCCAAAACAGGTTGGAATATCTTATTCATTGGCGTGGATACAATATTAGTGAGCGCACATGGGAACCGGCAAAGAATCTTACAAATGCAACAAGGAAGGTGGAGACCTTTCATCAACGACATCCATCAAAACCAAGATGAAGACCTCTCCTATAAAAGAAACAAGATCTAGGCAAGATAACATTCAACTTTCTAACCTTATTTGTAACTTCTTTGTATTTGTGGCAGTGAGAAAATGGAGAACCAACAACCAGCGGATTCGACTCAAGAGCCTTCATTTGCTGACTTGTTAGATGAGACATTGCGATTGTCACAACCTTCAAGACGACACAACCGAGATGAAGATTTTCAAGAACGATATGTTCTTCTTTGAATAGATGGCGAGATACAATGTGTTTGGTATCACGACCTTGGAAGAGACTCCCGATGTTTGGTGATTTTATTGGAGGTAGGAACAACTCCTGATGGTGTTCCAAACGTGTTATTCAAAGAAAGTTATGAAGGTCACAACAATGATCAAATAATAGGGTGGTCTTTCCGCCCCAGAATAGGACATTATCGATGGCTGAGAGGACCCATTAATTACCTTCAAAGAGAATAAAGATCAGAGTATGTGGCAAATACAATCTGGCACATCTTAGACTTCCTCAACATCTAACCACTGCTCCTCGTGGAACTCGTACCCAAAAGGAGGGGTAATGTCATGGACATACACATAGTTACCTATATAATTAAATAGAACTAGGTAAAAGTAGATAAAAGTAGATTAATTCTATAATATCTTCTAGAGAAACTTCCAAGAAGCTTCATAGACGTTGCTTTGACCGTATAGGTGTCCATAGTTGATTTCTTGGTTAGAAACTTGGTCAACAAGTTAATCATGTGCGACACATGTTAATAGCTTGTTCTTCAAGCTAACTACGTGGCACACATATAAAAAACTTGCCTTGCAAGCTAAGGCAAGTAGCCTTCAAAGTCAACACATATTGGAGGTCCTATAGAACATTGCCACGTAGCTTCTAGTTAGATAGTATATATAGAGATAAGAGTGAAGCCTTCTTCACTCTTGTCAACTCTTTTCTTGCTTCTAATCTAGTTTCAAGAGTCTCTAGTTGTCTTGTCTTTTAGCAATAGCCATTCCAATTTCTATTGAATACATATTTTTTTATTTCTATTTTATAAGAGAAGTCTCACTTGTCCATTTGATTTCATGAAGTTCTTGTCCTTGACATATCTTGTGGTAATAGTCATTCTAATTTTTTTTAATATACATACTTCTTTACTTCTATTTTGTTATTTTTCTTAATAGAAGTTTCATATATTTATTTTCTTTCATCAAGTTCTTGTCTTTAACAAATTGACAAGAGCATACATATAGTATCAAAGCTTTGTCTTTCTTTGATTAAGAATAGATTATCTCTTTTTCTTGATAAGACATAAGCATATTTAAAGTTGTAGAGTATCCACTTCTAAACTGATATTGTTTTTAATTTTTTTTCTTTTGAGTGTGTTATTCTGTATTTCTTGAAGTGAGAATAGATACCTTCTTTCCTATTGTATTATCATGGCAGAACTTGCGGAAATGAAGAGTGCAATGGCTCAAATGCAAGAGCAAATGAAAGAGCTAATGCTTGCAATGCATCAACTCAGTTTACCACCACAAGGAGCAATAAGATTAGTAGGAAGTAAAGATATAGAGATGGTTGGAATTGCGTCAATATCTACACCAAACCATTTTATCTCATCTATGATGGAATACCGTTCAAACATTAGAGAATAAAAAATTAGTTTGTGTGAGAAGTTTGATGGCACAAGATCTAAGTTTTGAGGATTCATCAATCAGGTACAACTGGTGATTGAACTTTAATCTTAGAGTTATCCTACATAAAGATCTCAAGTTAGGATTATTAGAACGTTACTTTCGAGTTCTGTTTTATTGTGGTTTTTATCTTTTTTTGAACAACGTGATTTAATATTAGATAATTTGGAGGTATTTTTAATAGAATTTTAATCTATATATGGAGAACATGATGCAATCTATGTTGCAACCAACAAGATTTGCTTCCTATAACAAGGCAATCGATTAGTATCATTATACGCTTCACAATTTTGACAACTAGCAACTAATATCAAGTGGGATGATGTTGCACTCATCAGCCAATTTTTCTACGGATTACAATATGAAATAAAAAAGTTAATGCTCAATTTATCCAATCCTCAAACATTGAATCAAGGAATTGATTTTGCTGTAAAGTGTGACAATCAACTTTTTAAGTTTTGATCTGAGAGTTGTACAAGGGAGCTTCAATGTTATTCAATGGCAACATCAACATCCTCACAAAATGTACATTCGGAAGTAGAAGACATGCAAATTGATGCGGTACATTTTAAACATCTTACTGAACAAGAAAAGATTTGGCATTGTCGTGATGAGAGTCTTAGTCCTAAGAAAAACTTAGTCTTTTGTGCCTCTAGTTAATTAAGTGCAAGATGAGATCCATGAGAGTTCATAAAATTGAAGAATTTATATTAAAACAACATACTTTATGAACCCTAATCTATTCTATCTTTAGAGACCTATTCCTAATTTTGATCATAAATCCTAGGATATCACATCAATTATAACAAAATTTGAACAATAAGCACTTAAAGAAGTAAGGAAGTAAATTGTATAAACCTTTTGATTATAGCTCATATGGTTAGGGAGAACCATGTTGTCAAAGTAATCCCTCCATGCTGCCTTTGATTTTAGACCTCCTTTGCTTCACATCTCATTGCTCTTCATTAACAAAGACCTAAGTACTGAAATTTGGTAGGCTTGTTATTTGTTTTGTGTTGTAAATGTTCTCCAATTTTTGCTCCAAAAATCCTCTTTGAACTAGAGTTATAGACTCTATCCTTCTTCTTTAATTTTGTCTTCTAACAATTCTAGATTTGACCACAAATTTCTTTATATTTCTTTAAATATAACTTCAATAGCACTCAATTTTTTATATAACTTAATAGACTCATATATCTACAAATTTCAATAAATTTTACTCAAAATGCTACTCTGATCACAAACATATGCTCCTTCAAACTTCACTCACTTGGAGATAGACCCTTGTCACTTTGAAAGAGCATAACATTTTATACATAAAACAAATGAATATCAAACTTGCTTTTATCTCTTTCTTAATTTACATAGATCATGTCTATTAAATTTCACACTCAAATTCATCTCTTAATTCTATTTATATCCAAAAAATCCACATACACACATTGCCCATATAAATCCCAATCCTGCCTTCACTCTATTTCTCTTTTCATCCAAATCTAGTTACAATTTCACTCATAACTCTTTGTTTAGAAATCATATTGATTTGAGATTTTGAAACAAAGTAGTTAATTCTATAAGGAACAAAAACCTAACAAATTTCGCTTCTAAAATCTAAGTAGTTCCAAAGAGCCAAGGCCCAAAATTTTATAACCCTCACTATCCTAGCCTTAAACACTTGCAACTTTCACAACTCATATCTCCCTTGCTATTTAATCAAAAGATATGAAAATTATCTTTATATATTTTATATCTTGTCTACTACAATCCTACAAAAAATTTCACTTAAAATCCTCTCCAAGCTTCCTTTATACACAAAAATACATCTTGCCTATACAAAAATCCTATGCACCTCCAAAATACTCTCTCCCTTCTCTCTCACAACCCTTCCTTGTCATCCCCGCCCAGTCTCCCTTCTTCCCTTAGTCAAAGAGACACCTCAGCCCATGTCTTCCTACCTCTTTAGCCTTTTACCTTGAATTAACTTGAAGAAATCTCACTTTTCGATATAAATTTTTATTCTACCTTCTTATTACCATTTTTCTACCAACTTCTCTTTTAATTTCAATCCACAATATTTAAGTTCACATCTAAGAGAGAAGAGAATAAAAGTAAAGTAGATCTAAGATAAAATAGAAGGAAACCTAACAAGTATAAAGAAACAATTTAGATTAGATTAGAGATAAAAAAAAAAGAAGTACATCATACACTGCTAAGTCAAAGAAGCTTGTGTGATTAAATTCTTAGCTACTTTGGAGCTGACGTGAGTTTGAATCCACTTGATTTCACTATAGAAATCTTTGGCTTCATGACTTGAGTTTGCTAGTGGGAATTTTAGGAGGAAATTAGTAGTTTTGCCTACCTATCATCCCTGAGCTTGTGATAAATACTATAGTCCCCAAGATAATGTGTTTATAACTACAACCCCTTCTCTTTTTCATCCTCTCTTCTTCTAATATTAATCTTTTTATTTTAACACATTCTTTTATATTTTTTATATTATATTTTAATATATAATACGATAGCTTTATCAAAGAGGATTATATTTATATTGTAGAAAATCTAAGCACAATGCTCAATATTATTTAAAAAAATGACACAAATATAAAATGAGGAGTATGGTTGTCAAAAAAGACAACATACTAGAAAACAAATTTGTCCAGCTACAATAGAGGCCGTACAGCTGGAACCTTATACAATTCCTAATGAAAGTCCTATTCTCTCCTCAAAATCCTCTCCTTGTTTTATAATAGATATATATTTAGGACCAAAAAACTACAGAGCCTCTATCTTATTAGATTCAAGAGCCTCAATATGCTTTCTAGATGAATTAATTGTTAAGAATCATAAAATACCTTTAATAAAGAAAACTAAATTTGTACATGTAGAAGTCATAGATGGTTGTCTATTATCTTTTGGAGATGTCACTCATGTAACCCGTCCTATAAAAGTAACAATAGATGGTCATAATAGCTACGTAATCTTTAATATAATTAATTCTCTATCTAATCCAATTATTTTAGGTTTATTATGGTTAAAAAAATATAACCCTCAAATAGATTAGAATTCTCGTAGACTTGACTTTTTTCACAACATTATTGAATTTTCTGCCAACTAAGTGAAAAGCTATAAGTCTAGTATAATAAAACTCGTACTTATAGGTGCAAAAGCTTTTATACACGCAACAAAAGAAAGATCAACTTTTGCTATTTATGCCAAACTCATTCCTGATGGTGGAAAGATTTTAAATGGCATTCTAAGCCAATATCTGGATTATCAAGATGTTTTTGAAAAAAAGAATGCAGATATTCTTCTGAAGCATCATCCATATGATTATTCAATCGACCTCAAGGAAGGAACTTAGCCACCATTTGGACCAATATACAATTTATCACAAGATGAGTTGGCTAAATTCATGGCATATATTGACAAGAATTTGGCCAAGAATTTCATATGCCATTCTAAATCTCTAACAAGAGCTCCAATTCTATTTGTGAAGCAAAAAAGATGGATCATTGTGGATGTGTGTTGACTATTGAGGACTCAACAAGATCACAATCAAGAACAAATATCTATTATCTTTGATATCAAGACTCCTTGACTAGTTAAATCAAGCTAAAATCTATACAAAAATAGATCTAAGTGGAGCATACAATCTAGTATGCATCAAAGAAGGAGATGAATTGAAAATTGCTTTTCAAACCAAGTACAGACATTTTGAATATAATGTCATATCTTTTGAACTTACAAATGCTCCAGCTGCTTTTCAACATCTCATGAATGATATTTTTTGTGAATTCCAAGACAATTTTATTGTTTGCTATCTAGACGATATTTTGATCTATTCTAAGAATGTAGAAAAATATGAAGTATATGTTTATCAAGTATTACAAAAACTTAGAGATGCGAGATTATATGCCAAAATAAAAAAGTATGTATTTCTTACTACTCAAGTTGATTTTTTAGGATACATCATTTCAAATGATGGTCTCATGATGGATTCTAAGAAAGTCCAGACAATCATAAATTGGAAGATTTTAAAGACGATAAGAAATGTCCAATGCTTTTTAGAATTTGCCAATTATTATCAGATCTTCATCAAAGACTTCTCTCAAGTTGCAGCTCCATTTACTCATTTGATTTGTAAAGACAAATTCTAATGAAATGAAGAAGCGGAAGCAGCATTTGAAGCTCTAAAGACATCTTTGGTTTTTGCACCAATCTTGTATCATGTTGACTTTTCCAAGGTATTTTTTATAGAAACAGATGCATCAGACTTTGCCTTGAGTGCGGTTTTGTCACAAATAGGAATATATGACAAACTTCATCTAGTAGCTTTTCATTCAAGAAAATTCTCAATAGTTGAGATCAATTATAAAATCCACAACAAAGAACTTCTTGCAATTGTAGATTCCTTTTATGAATGGGGTCATTATCTAGAAGGTGCTTTTAATCCAATCACCATATATATGGATCATAAGAACCTTGCATATTTCAAGACGACACGTATGTTGAATCGTCGTCAAGCTTATTGGAATATGTCTTTATCAAGGTTCGAGTTCATTATCACTTATCAGCTAGAAAAACAATAAGGTTTGTCTAATGCCCTTTCTAGATGTTCTTATTTTGCACCAAAAGAAGGAAATGTAGCTTTTAAGTAACAAAGAACGGCCCTCTTGAAATCGGAGCAATTTCATCTTTGAGCAATGAAATCAACATTGATTGTTGATTCAACTTTTTTTAAGCAAATTCAGTCGAGTATGTCCTTAGATCCTCTTATTTATGATATCAAGAATAATCCTTCCAAGACTCATGATTCTTCTAAATTCAAATTTAAGAATAACTTACTATATTTCAAAAGACACCTATATGTTCCACAAGGAAAAGCACATTTATGTGTTTTTTAAGCACGTCATGATTTTCCAACGATAAGACATTTTGGATACAACATGACTTTGAAACTTATATCAAGAGATTTTTAGTAGCCTCAAATGTAGAAGGCAGTCAAAGACTTTGTACAATCATGTGATATCTGCTCAAGATCAAACAATCCTTGTCATCGACCTTTTGGACTTGTTCAGCCATTATCTATTCTAGAATAACCATGGACTTTTATTTCTATGAATTTCATCATAGATCTTCCAAGCTCAAGATCTTATGACTCTATATTTGTGATAGTAGATCAGTTCACGAAGATTGCACATTTTGTGCTATGCACAAAATCTATCACAGATGAAAAAACAGCTAAGCTTTTCATTGATAATATCTATCACTATTATAGATTATCTAAAGATATTATATCGGATAGGAGAACTCAATTTGTGTCAAGATTTTGGAGAATCCTTTTCAAGATCTTAAAAATTGACATAAAGTTATCTTTAGTTTTTTATCCTCAAATTGACGAACAAATAAAGCGCGTGAACCAAGTCTTAGAGCAATATTTAAGGTGTACCATCAACTATCAACAAGATGATTGGACAGCTCTTCTACCATTGGCAAAGTTTGCTTAAAATAATATGATATATTCTTCTATGCAACAAATATCTTTCTTTGCCAATTATGGTTACCATCCATGACTTGATGCTTTTGACTTTTCAAAAGTTGGTAATCCAACAGCAAAAGATTTAGTAAATTGTTTGTCAAAGTTACATGTAATAATGAAGGTGCAATTAAAAGAAGCTCAAGAACGACAAAAAATAAATGCAGATGCGTATCGCAAGGAACAACCTCAATTCAACGTGGGGGACAAGGTATGGTTATTTTATCACAATATCAAGACTACTCGTCCTTGTGATAAGTTGGACTATCATAGGCTTGGATCTTTTCTTATTTCTGAACAAATCAATCTAGTTGCATATTGATTATACCTACTAGAGTCCATAAAGATCCATCCTATATTCCACGTATTACTACTTGAGCCATATAAGACAGTGGATATACAAAGAAAAAGAAAAATGCCATCGCCTCCTATAGAAGTGGACAACGATGAAGAATATGAGGTTGAAGAGATTTTAGATTCAAGGCGGCGTCAAAATCGACTAGAATATCTTGTGCATTGGCGCGGATACGATATTAGTGAACACACATGGGAGCAATCAAAGAATCTAACAAATGCATCAACAAAAGTCAATGTATTTTATTGACGATATCCATCAAAATTAAGATAAAAAAATCAAAAAAATCTTTATTATAAAACAAAGCAAGTTCTATAGAGGTTTCATCCTACTTTGTATCATTGTGTGTTATTTTCTTAAATTTGATTGTGCTAAAGAGATGGAGGATCAATAACCAACAAATTCAATTCAAGAGCCATCATTTGCTGATTTACCAGACGAGACATTACAACTATCACAACCTTCAAGATGACGGAATAGATATGAAGACCCTCAAGAACAACATGTCCTTCCTTGGATTGATGGCAAAATATAATGTATTTGGTATCACGACCTTAGAAGAGATTCTCAATGTTTGGTAATACTTTTAGAAGTAGGAACTACTCCTGATGGTGTTCTAATATTTTCTTTGAAGGGAGTTATAAAGGCCTCAACAATGATCAAATAATAGGGTGGTCCTCTCACCCTAGTATGAGACATTATCAATGGCTGAAAGGACCTATCAACTACCTTCAAAAGGAACAAAGATCAAAGTATGTGATAAGCACAATTTGACGTATCCTAGACTTCTTCAATATGTAATCACCGCTCCTTGTGGAACTCGTGCCTAGAAGGGGGAATAATGTCATAGACATAAGATTTATTCTACTAATTATTTAATTAATATAAATCAATAGAAGTAAATAAAATAAATTGATTTGATAGTATCTGATAGAAAAGCTTCTTAGAAGCTTTATAGATGCGGAATCACCTTTATACATGTCTATAGGTGATTAGTAGGTTAGAAACTTGGTCAACAAGCTAGCCACATGGTGCACATGTTGGTAGCTTGTGGAACAAGCCAAGTATGTGGTGTACATGTGGAAAACTTGTCGTGCAAGTTTAAGATGTGTCTTGCAAATTAGACACATATAAGAGGTCCTATAGAATACCGCCACATAGATCTTAATTAGATAGTATTTATAGAGGCAAGAGTGAAGCCTTCTTCACTCTTGTCAATTCCTTTCTTGTTTCTAGTCTAGATTTAAGAGTCTATAATTTTCTTGTCTTGTGGCAATAGCCATTCTAGTTTCTTTTAATATATATAGTTCTTTATTTCTATTTTGTTATTTTTCTTAATAGAAATTTTATATGTTTATTTGCTTTCATCGAGTTCTTATCCTTGACAAGGACTTGCAAAGAGAAATCTTAGCTGCTTAATTGTAACAAATAATAAAGCAATTGGATTTTATATGTAATTAAAATTATTAAGAAGAGTGTTTTTAAGCACTTTATATTGACTTAAGTACTCTTATACTAAAATTCAAATCATATTCTTCTTGTATAGATAAAACCTATTAAGGTTTTTTGAATATTTTTAAATCACAACTTCACCGTCTATAGCCAAGTGTCTGGCACATTTTCAAATAGGATAACATATAATACAACAATATATATTATCATATTTTTTTAGAAGATTAACTTGAGGCTCCTTACATTACTAAACAAGTGGGTTTCTTTGGCGTAGTATAGGTAGTATTACATCCTCAAGTATAGAAGTTGGAGGTGGGTGCAATTTTAATTGTGGTACTCTAAATGTTACATTGTTATGAAATTTTGCAACAATTCCTTTAATCTCTGTAATCCTAGCAGATAACATAATAAGAGTACTTATAATGGTATCTAATTTGGACTCAAAAGATTTGGTCATATTAATGTCTTGACCTCCAACCATTATAAGAAAAAGAAAAAATAAGTCTATAAGAAGACAATATCAGTTTAAAGGAGGATAATCTGTAACTTCTAAAATGCTTTAAGACATTCAAAGAGAAAGATGATCCATTCTCTTATAAGAGTCATAAAGCTTTAATATTATGATGAAGAAAATATCAGTTTAGAGGAAGGTAATCTACATCCTCTAAAGTGCTAGTATACCTTTGAGAAGATGAATAATCTACTTTCTAATAAGAAAGATTCAACTTTGATACTGAAGATGAAGTCAATCTTGACAAACTTTCAAGGACATGAGAATACAAAGCAAGAGACTTCAATTGAAAAAAGGTTTAAAAAAAAAACCAACAAAAATTTGAACTAATCAAATAAGTATACAAATAATACCAAGGAAGATGAGCTAAAACTCCATGAGATGCCTTGTCAAGAGTGAAGAACTCTTCAACCTCAACTTCCATATCTATTCCTGTCTAGGACGCTTTTTGAGTGGTTTCTATTAAATTAAGAAGCTTCACGAGTAGCTTCTACCAACTGGAAAGCTTTTTGAGCAGCTTCTACCAACTAGGAAGCTTCTCATGCTCCTTTTACTACTTATGAAGCTTCTTGAGCTACTTTCATCAACTAAGAAGCTTCTCAATCAACTTTTACTAACTCAAAAAGCTCTAAAATATTTTAGAAGGTTCTATGAACCTTGAAAGTGTATATTCCTAAGAGGATGTATCTTTTGGCCAATAGGAATGGAGATTTCTATCATCTATCTTCATTCATCCACATGAATGGCCTGATTACTCTTTTTGATATTAAAACTAATTTTTTATCTTTTTTTTAATAAAATTTATATAATATGTATCATAAATATAAAATAAAAGAAATAAATAAGATTTCAAGGATCAACAATATCTAACAAAGATGACTCAAAATATATAAAAATTATTATGAATATAAAATCAACCTTAAAATTTATTATTTAAAAAAATAAAATTATACAAATTTTAATTGTGGTATTTTTGAATAAATTATTTTTAAAATAATAATTTAATCATATTTTATAATTAATTATTATTTATTAAATATATGACTCTTATTCAATTTTATATATATATATATATATATATATATATATATATATATATATATATAAGAGCCAAACCATTATATAACATTATCTTAATCATTTTATTGATTGATGCCAATTTTTGTTGGTATCAAAGATATAAGAATATAAAGTAAGAGACTTGAATTATAACAATGTTTTAAAAAGAAATCAATAAGAACTTAAATTTATTAGATGAGTACATGATTAACACCAAGAAAGATAAACTAAAATTCTAAGAGATGCGTTGTTGAGACTAAAGAACTCTTCAGCCTCGACTCCCAATATATATCCTTATCTAGGATTCTTTTTGAATAACTTCCATCAAACTAAGAAGCTTTTTGAGCAACTTCTATCAACTAAGAAGCTTCTTGAGCTCTTTCTACCAACTTGAAAGCTTTTCGAGCTCTTTCCACTAACTACAAAGCTTCTTGAGCTACTTTCACTACTTAGGAAGCTTCTCAATTGACTTTTACTAACTCAAGAATCTCTAAAATATTCTGAAAGGTTTTATGAACTTCCAAAGTATATATCTCTAACATCACTCCTTTTTCTAGCAACAAGTTCCAAAAGCAATTCATATCTTTGAAAATCTTTTTATATATGCAAAAAATCAAGGATATGCTGCACTAATGAAGCTATGTATTTTGTTCTCCATTCTTTGGCAATAGGTTCTATTAGTTAATGAAGGAATTGCCTATAGCCTTGAGATAGTATTTCTATTGTTGAAACATCCAATTCAAGGATCTAATCTTTGTTACGGCCTTCAAAACATCTTCCAAATAAGATCTCAAGTTTAAAAAGATTCATCTTGTCAAATTCAAGCAATATCATTAAAGCTTGAGTATTAGAACTAAGACTTGTATGGTTAGACATTATTCCTAATAGCTCCAACCAAGGTCATACTTGGTGCTAAAATGTATCATCCTCACTTTGCTCAATTGAAGGCTATGAAAATTGCACTAGTTTGTTCAAATCATACGTAGCAAATAAATCTTTTGAATCTTGTTCTCTCGACGCTTAAAGATTTGACATGGTGACTAATTTGCTTCTACCACTTTGTTCTATCTTGGAACAAATGATTATATTTTGATGAAAGCTTTAATTTAACTCTTTTTTTTTTTATAAATATTCTTTGAATCCAATCTTTACCAAGAAATTATCATTGAATATGTTTGAATTTATGGACATAGAATCAATGAAATTTCTATACCTTTTGAAATATATTAGAAATTTTTTTGGTTAGTTCTCATGTGCGCTCATTATTATCATAGCCCTGCCAATAAACAAGATATTTCAATTTATTCTATCTTTGTTAAAAATCAAGTATCTTTTTAATCTCAAATTCTTTATGGTATTTGATTTTAATATTACATGGCAATTATTGTACTCTTCTTAGAATATGTCACTCTCTATAAGGTTCTAAAAGAGAAACATGAAAAATTGGATGTACCTTCATAAAAGATGGTAATTCCAAGTGATATGCTACTAGATTAATTTGCTTCTAAATAGATGATAATTTCTTGTTAAAGATTGGATTATTGGAGCTTTACAAATCCTTCAACTACTAAATTTTTGTTCTTTAATGTATTCCATAAATCAAGCTTCAAGTAATATTTATAGTTGGAATAAAATGATATTTGCTAAGTTGAAGCATGAACAATATTATTATATGCAAACTCTACCAATGGTAGATACAAGATCCAATTGTCTTATTGATAGTTGATGCTGCATCATAAATACTATTCTAAAACTTAGTTAATTTATTCTGTTTGGCCATCAATTTGAAGATGGAAAGCCAAAGAAAGTTTAATGTCCACCTTCAATATTTCAAAAAGACATCTTTAAAACTTAGATATGAACTGGGATCTTTGATCCAATACAACATCATTTGGTAGGCCATGATATAGATGTATATTATCAAAAAAGAATCTTATTGTTTCTTAATTAGTCACAATCTTCTTACAAAGAATGAAACAAGCCATCTTTGTGAGTCGATCAACCACCACAAAGAAGCTATTTAATAAATTAGATGGTAATAGATCTGTGATAAAATCCATCAAGATAAAAGGTCATAATTGTCTTGAAATAGGCAAGGATTATAAGAATCCATAAAGGCAATGTTGAGGATTTTTAGACCTTGAACAAATGTTGTAAGAAAGCACAAAGTTCTTCACTGCCTTTTACATTTGAGGCCACCAAAAATCTTGAGAAATAAGTTCCAAAGTCTTGTTAAATCCAAAATGACATGCAATTGAAAAATCATGGTGAAATTGAAGAACCTGTAATTAAATTGATCTTTTTGGAATATACAAATGTTTTTCAAAGTATAGAAGATCTTCCTCAAGCTTGAACATCTTAGTATTTTCTTTCAGGCAATGCTTGACATCAAGGGCCAAAGCATCATTAGTAGTTGCAGCACACACCTCATTGAGGAAATTAGAATCAATAGGTGTTGATATAATAGTGGTACAAAGGCGAATTTACTTTAGTTTTAACAAAGTTATATATTGTTGATCAAATATTGCCTCTCTTATCTTTAATACAAGATATAATCTACTCAACAAAGAATTAAACAATTCTTATTGCTTCCTAGGTTGATAAGTGATAACAAAGTTAAATTGAGATAACAATATATTCCATCAAATTTGATGGCAATTAAGGACACAAGCTATAATAAAATATATTAAGTTCTTATGATCTATGTATACAATTACAAGATGTATTATTCCTTTGAGAAAATAATGCCATTTTTTAAAAGAATCCACAATAATAAAAAGCTTATTATCATAGATTTTAAATTTTATTTTGATAGTATCATATTGTAAAACGTTTATGTAGCAAAAAATATAAATAATAGTGATTTTTATTTAATATTCAAATATCTTAGTTCAATAGGAACTTAAGATACTCAAGAAAGGTTTTATAAAAGTCTCTTAGATTTTTTTTTTTAAATAGCTAATAGATAAAAGTTAATTATTAAATTTTTTTTCTAGGTTGTAGAAACTCTTTCATTACTTTTGAAAAGCCATAAGTTAATAAAAATAGAATAGAAGAGGTAAATAATTAATATAGTTGATATTAAGATTAAGTTGAAGATAGGATTAAGTATAAAAATCTTTAAAATAAGTTGGATTGATACCTAAGGATTGACCGTGTATGGAACAAGGTCAAAATTAGACCTCTAGCAACAAAAACGGTCACTAAGGATACAGTGTCAGATCATTTAGAGATTGGCAATTAGAATTGGATACTTAGGTTCAAGCTTGTTCCTAAGGCATTAGACTTGTTTTTGTAGGATTTGAAAGGACTTAGAAATTGCTATCTAAAATTAGGATTTGTAATAGAGGTTAAATTTTTATGCAATAAAATTAAGCCAAGCACTTTCAGCTATTATGTAGAATTGAAGTGATATCTATAGTCTAAAAGTTGATAGTGTGTGGGTGATTGAGTGTCCTCATATTGAATAAAAATTGTATCAATTTAACAGTGCAATCAAAATTTATGTGATATTTAATACAAAGAGGTACTAGAAATTAGCAATTGAGGGTTGTTTAAGATTTTTATAATATCTAAAGATCTATTAGTCGAATTAAGGTAGAATTT
The DNA here is from genome assembly GCA_036785485.1 of Physcomitrellopsis africana. Lineage (NCBI taxonomy): Eukaryota > Viridiplantae > Streptophyta > Bryopsida > Funariales > Funariaceae > Physcomitrellopsis > Physcomitrellopsis africana. The sequence continues at coordinate 23,263 of JAWRVF010000833.1, forward strand.
GGCTTAGTATTAGAAGACTTAAAGAACAAGCTACCTGCCAATTTGTGGCTAAAGTTAATAGTTGGAAAAGATGAAATTACTGCTAGGATATTTGTATCAACTTTGAAGTTGGCAGCTGAGTGACATTAGTGTGGTTTTTGATAAATCTTTGACAATCTATAAGTTAGATTGGACTAAAACTTTTTAAGCGCATAGAAGACTTGTATTTACATTCATGTGCAAAATTTTATTCCAATTTAACAATTAAATTAAGATTTATAGCTTATTGAATTTTACTAACTAAGGTTAAGACTTGCAAGAGAAATCCAAGTTGCTTGATTGTGAAAAGTAATAAAGCAATTGAGATTTATATGTGGATGAAGTTATCAAGAAGAATATTTTTAAGGACTTTTATATTGACTTAAACACACTCATATTATTATTCAAATCATATTGTTCTTATATAGATGAAACCTATTAAGAATTCTGTCAGGGACGCATAATATAGAGTAAAAGTTTAAAGAAGAAGTTCAAGAAGAACTGACAAGAATTAGATTAATCAGATGAGTACAAGAACAACACTAGAGAGGTGAGCTAGAGTTCCAAGAGATGTGTTGTCGAGACTAAAGAACTCTTCAGCCTTGACTCTAATATATATTCCTATCTAGAAAGCTTCTCAAGCAACTTCCACCAACTAAGAAGGTTCTAAAGCAACTTTCACCAACTAAGGAGCTTCTCAAGCAACTTCTACTAACTAGGAAGCTTTTCAAGCAACTTCTATCTACTTGGAAGATGCTAGAAGGTTTTAAATGGTTCTAAAGAGTTCTAAGTACCTTTTAGAATGTTCTAAAAGGTTCTAAGAAGCATATCTTTGACAGATTCTTGGATAAATGTGAACCGTAATTTCACCCTCCATAGCCAAATACTTAATGCATTTCCAAGCAGGACAACATGTAATATAACATTGTCAAAAAAAATTTGAGAATAAAATGCAATAGGATGTAGTTTATTATTTATATCCATTTATGAAAGTACGACCTCTAGTACAAAATCCAAAGCATCAATTTCCATGTAGAATTCTTTTATAAAGTCTAGATGCATCAAGATTGGAGTTATAGTAAATGTAGTCTTGAGATCTTTGAATGCCTTCTATACTTGAGGCCCCTATTCCAACTTATTCTTACATGTCAATTGAATAAGAGGGGTAGCAATTTGAGAGTAGTTTTTGATAAAGATCCAATAGAAATTAATAAATCCAAAAAAAATATTATACGTCTGTTATAATTTTTGGAATGGCCCATTATATAACTGCCTCTATCTCTTTAGAATCCATCATCAAATATTTAATAAAATATCCATACCTTATCTAAAATATAGTCTTCTATTTATCTCCTTCTTTGATTTGTACCAAGTTGTATGCTCTACAAAGATTAATCTTAGTATAGATCTAGGCTTAGGCGAGTTGTTTCAAAAGTCCTGAGATTAATGGTAGTGACTAACAATTCTTCATTGTTATCTTATTCAATCTCTAATAATCAATACACATATACAAAGAACCATCTTTTTTCTTTATGAAGAATATAGGTGCGCCTACTATAGACTTTGAATGCCTAACAAAATTCTTCATAAGGTTTTTATCAATATAATCTTTCAACATCAAAAGTTTATTTTGAAAAAGATTATAAATTGGGCAAAAAGGTAGTTGCATTCGTTCTTAAAGATCTATAGCACAATCATATGGTCAATACTCCAATAGTGTATTAGTTTTTTTTTTCTAAAAAAAATCTTAAAATTTGCTATACTACTCTAAAATACTTGCCAATTAAGTCATATCTTCTTTAGTTGGAGTCACATAAATAATAAATGGTGTATCTTCTTTAACCAATCTTATAAAAGCCCTTGCTCCAATAAATAAAGGTTTACTAATTTGTCGCTTTTTTTTAAGCTTTCTTGTACGGATTTTTAATAAAAATATTATTCTTAGCAACCTTCAATCTATATATGGATTATGTTTTTCCAACCAAAGAAGTTTGAAAATAACAAGTTTTTAAAGAGTCCTAATAATATTAAACATAATTTGATTTCTATGATCTTCAAATGGCACTTCTATAGGTATGATTTTATGAGTGATGTGAGTCATCAAATTAACTCACTAATTATTTTAGGACCAAAAAATGCATTTAAGTACCAAAATTACAATTATTAGGTAAATATATATTTAGAAGATGCTAAAAAAAAGAAAATAATATTAATAGAGAAGAAATGGAGTTTTCGTAAATCTTAGAGGCAATTATCTTAGTTGGTTTAATATTTTCTTTTAATTATAAGAATTAGTATTTAGTTATCGACATCAATGTCTATATTGGCCTTCTATCTATATGTATTACTTATGAGAAACATATAAATGTTACTTAGTAGGTAGAAGAAGCATGAGAAAAAAAACCTCATGTCTTTTTAGTTATTTATGTAGAAAATAGGATTTTAGTTGATTAAAATTGATTTTATTATTATAAAAAATCTCCAAAGTAGAAAAAAATAGCTTTAAATTGATATTATCATCTTAGAACTATTATAGATATTTTTAAATTTTATTTAGAATTTATTTAGAATTTATTTAGAATTTTTTAGGATTTTTTAGAGTAATTTTGAAGACTTTGGTAAAAATAAGTTTTACCACCTTGGGAGCCATTATGAAGAAATGGAACAAGATTTGAAGGCCATACAAAGTCCCTATGCTAATTGGATATTTTTGAACACCATGGTGAAGTAAAAAATGCAAAAATATTAGTTCTACTAGTAGAAAATAGAAGGACTAGCAGCTAGTGTAGTCTTGGTAGGAAGGGAGGTGCACAAGTCCCATATGGGGTTGTAGCACCTTGGATGTAGATTGAAAGATAAGACTAAAGCCTCGTGGTCTCTCTAGGAGATCTACATACACTACTTGTGAGCCTTGGTGAGGTTTGAACTCTTGATCTTTTAAGCAAGTTATCCTTGAGGTAAAAATTACTCACTTAATTTTTCAATTCTTTACCTTTTATCTTTCAACTATCTTAACTTATTCATAGTAACTTAGATTTATATATTTTTTACATCATTGAAAAGATAAAAGAATTATCTACTTAAAAATATATTTTTTATTTTTTATTTTTATTTTTTTATTAGGTAAAAATCTAGTAAACAGATTATGATTAGTTTTTTAAAGTGTGATTGCTTAATTACACATATTTCACTTGTTTTGTGTTTGTTTTTCTTTTGTTCTTATTTTTTGCTTTCTTTACTTCCCACCACCAATTACAAGTAATTTTTAATTGAGGTCAACTTATAATTTGGAATGAGGGATGAATTTTACTCTTATAGGTGATACTACTAGAGGATAAAGGTTGTCCATCTATTACCTCTGCCTAAACAAGTTTGAATTTCTGTACTAGAGGAATTTTATGAAGCTTAGCAAATGCCTCATCTATAAAATAAGTGGATGCCTGCGTATCCAATAAGGCAATTGTTTGAAGCTTTTGAAGGCCAAAGCACAAAAAAATTATAAAACAATGAGCAGGTTGAGCAGAAAGAGAGGAAATTGAATAGTTTTATAATATTGAATTGTCTAGCAGTACAATTCTTATTAAAGCTAAATATCTTCATTTTTTTGAATAATTATATTATTGATTTTGGTGATATGTCAATTTTATTTTTTTGGACAATTGCGAATCTTATAGCCTTCCTTGCCACAATACAATCATAGACCTTCTTCCATCCAACGCTTATTATCTTGTAGATTAAGAGGTTTAGAATGTATTGCATCTAATTACATATCTTCTACTTTTGAATGTGAATTCAAAATGCTTAATAATATAGTAAGAGTATATCAAATTGTATATTATCTTGCTAAAACCTATAAACGTTGATCTTCTGAATGTTGAAATAATTGATTATCACATTTTACAACTTGGCTAATGGCTTCATTGAGTGATTGTAGATCCAAAAGTAACAATAATAGATCCTTCACATCATCTTTTAATCTCTAATAAAATTAATTCATTTATACTTCTTCATCGCAATTGATGTCACATGCTAATTATTTAAAATTAGATATACAGATTAATATAGAGTGTGCCCTTTAATGCAATATTCAAATCTTAGTTGTTGTCCTATAAGCCGTGTCATATTCTCCAAGTGCTTCCACAAATGCTTTTATAAAAACTTCAAAGTTGCTCAAAATTGGTGATCTCTTTTCAAAGAAGGGAGCAAACTATGATAATGCTTGCCTTATAAGTAAGGTACCAACCAATCCAACTTGTGATTCTTCTATCGGATAAATATTAAATAGTACAACTATTATAAATCAAATTTGGTTGAGAAATCCTTGGAACTTTAAACATGTACCATCATATTTCTCCAAAAGACTATCTTAAGGCTCTTTATATTATTGAACAGGTGGGTTTTCTTAGCATAACATCAGTAGTACTACATCCTCAAGTGCACAAGTTGGAGGTGGGTGCAGTCTAGATTGTGATATTCCAAATGTTGCGTTGTTATGAAGTTTTGCAACAATCCCTTCAATCTCTATAATCCTAGTAGATAACATAGCAAGAGCTTTTATAATGGCATCTAATTTGGACTTGGAAGATTTGGTCATACTAATGTCTTGACCTCTAACTATTCTAAGAGAAAAAAAAAAAAAATCTATAAAAAGATAATATTAGTTTAGAGGAGGGTAATCTATAACTTCAAAAATGCTTTAAAACCTTTAAAAAGAGGGATGATCCATTCTCTCACAAGACGATTAAAGCTCTAATATTGCAATAAAAAAAATATCAATTTAGAGGAGGATAATTTGCAACCTCTAAAGTATTGGTATATCTTTGAATAGAGAGATAATCCACTTTCTAATAAGAAGGATCCAACTTTGATATTGAAGATGAAGTCAATCTTGACAAATTGTGAAGGACACAAGAATACAGAATAAGAAACTTGAATCAGAATAAGGTTTCAAGGAAAAACCAATAAGAACTTAAATTAATCAGATGAGTATACAAACATTACCAAGAAAAGTGAGCTAGACCTCTAAGGGATGTGTTGTTGAGACTAAAGAATTCTTCAGCCTTGACTACTATATATATTCCTATCTAAGATGCTTCTTGAGTAGCTTCTATTAATTTAGAAGCTTCTTGAGCTCCTTCTACTAACTACAAAGCTTCTCAAGCTATTTTCACTACTTAGGAAGCTTTTTAATTGACTTTGATTAACTTAAGAACTTCTAGAATGTTCTAAAAGATTTTATAAACCTCTAAAGTATATGTTTATAATATCTAGTCTACTATGTGATTTTAGAATTAGATTTTAACTACCAATTCAAAATTTGTTAAATAAAATCTTTTCAACTCTTTGACTTGAGTGGCATATATATTGGCCCAAAGATTAGTCCATTGAGTTTCTTTTTTAAACTAATATAGTTCTTCTTTAAGAATCTTTACTTGTTTCTTTAATGTGTTCACCTCATCAAGAGCTTCTAATGTTTTTGTCAACAATTTGGAGATTTGAATCAAATCTTTGGATGTATTGATTAAAGTAGCCACTTTAGTTGTAATTCCTAATAATTCAAAGTAGCTATCTTGTAAATGGTCCAAGATAATCTGGTCTATATTAAATAATTTAATAGATATTATTGTTGTAAATTTAAACAAAGTTCTCTCTTTTATTTTTTAATCTTGGATAATAGTCTTGTTCCTATTCTTGATTGTTTTATTATAGGTGCTAATTCCCTTATTGGTTTGGCCTAGGCTTTATCCTCTTTCAATGGTGTTTTGTCATCTTTTTCATCTTAGAGTTTAATTTCTTAGAGATGCTATGTTATTTCTTAGTAGATTCATTTCTAATTTTTTTGGAGATGAGTAGTCTTTGGATTTGATATAAGTACTATAAGAAGAGAGATATGGATAAAATTTGACTCTTATTAGTTGTGGATACCAATCTCAAGATGATATTAAAAGTAACTTTGTCCACTTTGAGATGTGGATGCAAGTGACTACCCCAACCAAAACCATTGCCTATATCTTGTTAATATATTTCACTTGGTCAAGATAAAAGATTGGCATTAAGAATTTGAATACTCTTTGCTATTGAAAATTCCACATTCTACTAAAATAGTAATTACCTTCTTATTATTTTTAATTTGGATGATCTTAAATTATAAGTATTGATAGTCATCAAATTATCTATTTAAATAATGATCCTAGTCTTTATCCATTTTTGACATCAAAAAAATAATATCCTAGTATGTAGCTTTTTTACTCATTGTGGTCCTTTCTTAACTACTTTTGTTTTGGCAATTGTCCACCCTATCTGTTAATCACTTTGTTGTTGTCGTTCATTTCACTTACTCTACCTATGCTATCCATAGTAAATTTGTAAAGGAAGATTCAAAAACAGGAAAAGACTATTTGTATTGAATTAAATTGTTAGAGTCACACAACTAATTGCCTTCTGATTACACTAAAACATCCCAATTTTATTACAATAACTTCCTTTATTCTACCAATAACTCTGTTAACAATAAAATATCATAAGCAATAATCCAACTCAAGTATTCACTACCTCTTCTCCTCTCCTCTTTATGACAACAATATGTAATACCGCGATATCTCAAAATACAGTATAATTATCCTATATTCCAAACACACGAATATTCCGAAATTGACTATCATTCCTAATAAATCACTTCGCATAATTCAAACTCCACAGACTTCTTCTCGTGGATCATCATTGATTCAATACTCAATGTATTATAGTTTTCTCATATTCATACTCATTCTTCACAAAACATCTCCAATTCTCCACTTCCAATTTTCCACTTATATTTCTCCACTGATATTTCAGCATATCAATACATCCTCAATCTTTCATTATAAATCAATTCTTTCCTTCATTACTTCATTACAGAACTGCACTTTATAATATTCAGTACTTATCTAATATCCTTCTCTTAAAAATTAATAAGAGGTAGCACCAAGCTTACCCCGGCTCAGCACTATCACAATCTGGCCCTTACTCCTACTTTCCAAATTAATTTATACTTATTCCAATCAGTATTAACTGCTACACAACCGACGAAAATCACTTTTTCTAACTCCCTCATCCATGCTGCCTTCTAAACTGGCCATTCATTGGCTTCCTGCCTACTCTTAATCATACAAACTATGTATTATAAATCTTAAAATTCCTATCGATTCTACATAGCTCCACTCCTAACTGTGCAGCGTCTTCGCAAACACAAAATTGATAAAACTTTGTTATGAGGCTAGCTCTTGAGATTGAGATACTCTTGGATTCGTAGGAGGTTCCTCTACGTTTGGCTCTAATGGCACGTCTTCATCCTCCTCCGATAAATCCACATCATTAGTCTTCAACTGCGTTGATAAATCTTCATTATCCGCTCCCAATTCCCGAACTTGAGCCTCCAATTGTAGAATTCTGGCATCTTTCACCTCTAATTGGCGCCCTTGTCACTTCACCTTCTCTTCCAACTCATTAATACTTGAAACTAGGAGAGCAGATTCCTATGGCTAAACGACATTGGCCAAATCACCCTCCAATTTTTCCACTTCACTTTTCAAGGTACCAATTTCTGTCTGCAACTTCTCCGTTCTAATTTGGTATTGGTCTCCCAATTCCATCTTTTTTTGTTCCAATTTTACTACTTTATCACGTCCTGCTTGCAACTGACACTTTAGCGCTTCCCGTTCCAAATTCCATATCCTGCGGTTCTCTATTAATTCTTGCTTTTGACCGTTCACGATTCTTTGTATGCGATCTTTTTCATTCGCCCAATTTTTTTTTTTCTCCGCTACTTTTCACTCAAATGCCAACTTGGACTCCGTCTTAGCCCTAATCAGTTGCCCTTGTTTCACAATTTGGTGGCCTTTCTCTATTATCTCCTTCCGGCTAGATTCCAATTGTTGTCTTAGATTTCCTTCTAGCTGGTTCACGGTAAGTTGCAATTGGGAAATTTGTCCCAATATTACTTCCGTGAGGTTCCCTTCTACTAGTAGTCCGGTGTTCACAATTGGAGCCTCAACCACCTTCTCTATCACTGCACAAATTGAAGCCCGCCTTGGTGTAGTTTCAGGGATAGCCTCCCATTCCTGCGATCTACTGGATTCTCCAATTTCGTACATGACTACCCCTGGGCCAACTGGTAAACTCCGCATACCTTGTTGCGGCATTGGAAAAGGCACGCTCTTCTCCCTTGGTGGTTGACTTAACGTGTGCACAATCACGGAGTGCACATACTTAGAGCATAACAAAGAAGAGAATTTACCCGTTTTTCGCTTGACTCCCATTTCTGCATAGATACGGGTTGCAACATAGGCTGCCCAATTAAAGACCATGCCTTCCAATGTTCCAATTGCAGCAAACAACAAGCGCTTCGACATGTACGTGGTATGTCGGTGTCATGTTGTAAATTAAAACATAGTGTGAAAGATATAAAGGAATGTGTTAAAATAAAAAGATTAAGATTAGAAGAAGAGAGGATGAAAAAGAAAAAGGGTTGTGGTTATAACCACATTATCTTGAAGGTTATAATATTTATCACAAGCTCAGGGATGATAGGTAGGCCAAACTACTAATTTCCTGCTGAAATTCCCACTAGCAGTACCAAGTCAAGAAGCCAAGGAATTCTACAGTGAAGTCAAGTGGATTCGAACCCACGTCAACTCCAAAGTAGCTAAGAACTTAACCACACAAGCTTCTTTGACTTGGCAGTGAAGGATGTAGTTCTTTCTCTTTTATCTCTAATCTAATCTTAATTGTTTTTTCTACTTATTAGATTTTTTTTCTATTTTATCTTAAATCTACTTTACCTTTATTCTCTTCTATTTTAGATCTAAACTTAAATGTTGTGGGCTGAAATTAGAAGAGAAGTGGGTAGAAAAAAAAATGGTAGTAAGAAGGTAGAATAGAAATTTACCTCAAAAGGTGAGATTCCTTCAAATTAATCCAAAAGAAAGGATTGAAGAGGTGGAAAGATATGGCTGAGGTGTCTCTTTGACCAAGGGAAGAAGGAAGACCAGGCCGGGAGGACAAGAAGGGGGTCGTGAAGAAGAAGAGGAGGTTCTTTTTGGAGAGATAGGGTTTCCTTTTGATAGGCAGTAGACGTTTTTGTGTGTAGAAGAAGCTTAGAGAGGATTTTAAGTGAAATTTTTTGTGGGTTTGTAGTAGACAAGATAAGGAACATATAGAAATAATTTTTATGTCTTTTGGTTAAGTATCAAGGGAGATATGAGTCGTCAAAGTTGCAGGTGTTTAAGACTAGGGCAGTGAGGTTTACTAAATTTCGGGCCTCGGCTCTTGAGAACCATTTGGACTTTAGAGGCAAAATTTGTTGGGGTTGTGTTTCTTATTGAGTTTACTACTTTGAATCAAAATCTTAAGTCAATATGATCTTTGAGCAAAGAGTTATGAGTGAAATTGTAACCGGATGTAGGTGAAAAGAGAAATAGAGTGAAAGCAGAATTGGGGTTTGTATGGGCAGAGTGTGTGTGTGGGTTTTTTTGGGTATGAATGAAGTTAGGGAGTGAATTTGAGTGTGAAATTTGATAGACGTGATCTAAGCAAGTTAAGAAAGAGATGAGGGTAAGTTTGATACTCATTTATCTTATAAAAAAAATGTTATGCTCTTTCAAAGTGATAGGGGTCTATTTCTAAGTCAGTGAAGTTTGGGGGAGCATATCTTTGTGATCAAAGTAGCATTTCGAGTAAAATTTGTTGGGGTTTGTAGATATATGAGTCTATTAAGTTGTGTAAAAAACTGATTGCTATTGGAGTTATGGTTAAAGAATTATGAGGAAATTTGTAGTCGGATCCAGAGTTGGTAGAAGACAGAATTAAAGGAGGAGAGTAGAGTCTATAACTCTATTTCCAAGAGGAGTTTTGGAGCAAAAATTGGAGGATGTTTACAACATAAAGCAAGCAACAAGCCTACCAAATTTCAATACTTGGGGTTTTGATAATGAGGAGCAATGAAGGTGTGAAGCAAAGGGGGTCCAGAATCAAAGGCAGCATGGAGGGGTTTCTTTGACAACATGGTTCTCTCCAACCACATGAGCTATAATCAAAAGGATTATGGGGTTTGCTTCTTTACTTCCTTAAGTACTTTGTGTTCAAATTTTGCTTCAATTGATATGATATCCTAGGATTTATGGGCAAATTTGAAGGCGGGTTTTTAAAGGCAGAATATGGCAAGATTAATAAAGTATGTTTTTATGTAAAATCTTCAGTTTTATGAACTTTATGAATCTCTTCTTGCACTTAAGAAACGAGAGGCACAAAAGACCCAGTGTTTCTTAGGGCTAAGACTCTCACCACGACATCGGTTCAAGCCTAGCTGCTTCTGAACAAACCGCATCCACTCCGCAAGCTCTGTAGTAAGTACCTTTGCTACTTTTCAGCCTTGATTTTTCTCAAAAGACGCCATGTCTCCTTTGTAGTAACTTCCCGATCTGAAGTCATTGGACATTTTGACGCCTACTGCTAACTCACCTATTAGTAAATATAATACCTTTTGTAAGGTACTCTCATCAATACCAATTATTCTTCCTTTTACTACACTTGAACCATCCTCTGGGTCGTAATTTCTTATGTACTCTGCAACTAATTCTACATCAACTAGAGGCAAATTATCTGATCCTCGCAAAAACATGTACATGTGTGCATTTCTAAAATCTCTCTGTCTTTGTAAGGACCAACAGATTTTCAACTTAATGGGCTCCATATTGGTGACTACTACTAGGGATGGTGATTGTAAGTTACTCTTGCTTCGCACGTTTCGGACATTCTCCTCTCTATCCGCAGCTCTCTTCGACCTCTCCATCGACATTATATAATGCTGACTACGTACTCCTCACTCGGACTAATTGTTACTCTCTGACAGCAGAACACTCTACACTCTAATAAGCCTATATTTGGATGACCAAACTCAAAAGAAAATGCTAATGAAAACTCTCACTAAACGCCCCGCTCCTAACCTTTTATTCGGGGTTTAAAGCAACAATCCTTAAACCAGTGTACTAGATCATCACTTCCAATTTGCCTGACTAGGCCATATTAGGACCCAAAACTGACCATCAGCCATCTTTTCTAACCATCGTGTACCTTCAATAAAGATAAGTTATCATGAACAGGTACACCCTCTTCCCTCCAATTTTGAAAATCCGTTCCGGGTTTACGTAAAATAAAGATGTAAACGATTGCCGTTAACTCGGGTGGTAAATTGAGTACCCATAAAATCTTCCAATTGAACTGAACCATTAAAAAAGGCTTCAATTATTCGATAAGGTCCATGCCAACGGACTTGGAATTTCCCTGGAAAATGGTGAAAGCAACTATTATAAAGAAGCACTAGATCATTGGACATGAAAGATTTAGGACATAATTTACTATCATAATAACTTTTACGGTGGCGCTATGTAGCTTCTATAGTGAAAAGGGCCGTAGCCCTAACTTCATCCAATTTGTCCAATAGAGATAACTGATATTAGAAGGATTCCTTGTCACCAAGACGTTCATCCAATGCAATTTGTAAACTCGGAACTTCCAATTCAATTGGTAATATTGCCTCTTGCTCATACACCAATTGGAATGGGATGGAATTGGTAGTTACTTTATACGCAGTACGATATACCCACAAGGTTACAAACAATTTTGTATCCCGGTCTGTTCCCACACCAGACACTGATTTCATTAAAATTTTACACAAAATACCACTGGTCTTTTAAGTCTGCCCATTGGCCCAAGGATGATATGGGATTCTCTTCCGATGCTTGATCTTGTATTTATCTGTCAAAGCCACAATTGTAGAATTAATAAAATGGGTTTCACGATCACTAATCAATTCTTTGGAACACCCAAATCGAGTGATAATGTTCTCATATAAAAACGTGGCTACAATATCGGTATTATCAATTTTTGTTGCCATCGCCTCCCTCCATTTTGTCACGTAATCCGTCGCTACCAAAATATATCTTTTTTGCCCATTACGCGATGCTGGTGCGATTGGTTCTACAAAATCAATACTCCATTTTTCAAACGGTGCTTGTGCTAAAATTAGTACCAACGGCATGGCAGAAGTTCCTGTAGATCTACCAATATGCTGACAAGGATCACAACGTCGGACGTATTGGTGTGCATCTGAGAACATTGTTGGCCACCAATATCCAGCCATTAAAGCTTTGCGGGCAGTGCTATCACCGGCAAAATGCCCTCCACAACTATCCAAATGACATCCTTCCAATATGATACATACTTCACTTTGAAAAATACAACGGCGTAGACTTCCGTCTCTCCTCTTCTTATACAAAGCGTCTCCAATCATCGTATACAGAACACTTTTCAAAATCAAACATTTCTTAAGTTTTTTATTATATATAGGTGGAAATGTTTGAAATTTCAGATATTGGATCAATTCACTATATTCTGCAGTGATCACGTTGACGGCAAATAATTCCGCATCAAGAAGTTCATCATTGATAGGTTCGTTACCAAATATATTGGACAATCAAGATAAATAATCTGTATTGGCATGTTTCTTTCCTGATCGAACATTAATAGTAAAATTAAATTCTTGAAGGAGTAACACCCATCGAGCAATGCATCCACTCAATTGAGATTTATTAATCATATATTTAAGAGCATCATGATCGACATGAAATACAAATGGGTAACCAAGCAAATAATGCCGAAATTTCTGGACAGAATAAATAATATCCAAGGCTTCCCGTTCAATCGTAGTGTAATTGCATTCCGCAGCTACAAATTGTCGACTAGCATAATAGATGGGATGATCCAAACCCTTTTCATCTTTTTGGCTTAATACAGATCCAATAGCAACATTCAAGGCATCAACATAAACATGAAAGGATTTTGTCCAATAAGGTGCAACAAGTACTGGTGCTAACACCAATTTTTGTTTTAACTCCTCAAATGCAACTGTACATTCCTCAGTCCAAATTGGACTAGATCCATTTGGTGGCGATTTTTTTAAGAGATTCGTTAACGGTTGACATATTTCTGCAAATAAATGAATGAATCGCCTATAATAGTTGACGTAGCCTACGAAATTTCAAATATCAGACACTGTTGTTGGCTTTGGTAAAGCCAATATACGAGTAACTTTATCTGGGTCAGTAGCAATATCGGCCATGAAAACAATATGTCCCAAAAGCTTTCTCGATGGTACGCCAAATTAATATTTCTCAAAATTCAAAAATATCCCATATTTATCACATTGGTCCAAACAGTTATCAAGACGTTCCAAATGATTCGCTGTCGTACTAAATGTGTTAAAATCATCTAAAAATATCTCCATCGACAATCGTAAATAATCTTGAAACGCTTGCGTCATTACCCTTTGAAATGTAGCCGGGGTATTATATAATCCGAATGGCATTACTTTATAAGCAAATGTGCCCCAATCTGTAATAAAAATACTCTTCAACTCGTCCTCTTCTGTAATTTTTATTTGATTATAACCCAAGAATCAGTCCAAAAAAGAATAACATTCATGCCCAGCTACTGCGTCCAGTATACTATCTGTAAAAGGTAAAAGAAAATAATCTTTCTTGGTAGCCGCGTTTAATTTACGGAAGTCCTGACAGATACGGATTTTTCCAATTTTCTTCGACACTATCACAATTGATGAAACCCATTCACTATACGAGATTGGATATATGAAGCCCACGTTTAAAAGTTTATCTACTTCTTCCTTGACCATGAGAGAATATTTTGCATTAAGACGATATTGTCTTTCACGAACTGGTATAGCATCTTCTTCTAAGGTAATTTGATGCTTACAAACTTTGGCAGAAATACCTTTTAAATCCGCATACGACCAAGCAAAAGCAGATTTATGATTTAGAAAGAATTCTTTCCAATTTCTTAGCTCTATACCCGTAATACCGTTGTATACTTTGATATTATGGGGTGTTTCATTGGTACCCAAATTAATGGTTTGGCACACAGGTTCCTCATTAATCCCTAGATTGATTTATCCCTCCGGCTCTAAATTCTTTATATGGGCCGACAAATTAGACTTATCCAATTCTGGTTCCAATGTACCAACTTCATTTATTGCAGAATTATTCATCCAGTCCGCGATGACATTGTCGGAATTCACTGCATCTTCCTAGTCTAAAAAAATATTTTCCTGGACCTCCATACTAGTGTAACACGCCTGGCTTCCGCATGTGAGTTGGATCCTTATCAACTTGCATCGCATTATTAACTTTGTCATACTCTGCCTCAAATTGGCCCTCATCTTCAGATGTTGCTTTTAAGCCCCTAATTTGCGACTCCCCATGATATTGAACTGGGTACATCTGTAAAACAATCTTGTCATTACCCTCCTCAATAGTTAACGTTCCATTGTGTTGGATAGAAAGAATTCGCCTTGAAAAAACGCAACGTTCCTAGCTGCTACTAGAATTAGCAGGGAACATAAGAGGAAGCCGTGCAAGTATGTTCTATACTTGCACAATATTTGTTCAAGCTTTCAAATTATACTTATATTATACTTGTATAAGACTTGTATAAGACTTGTACAAATATAAAGTATAAACACTTGAATAATACTTGTATAAATACTTGAATAATACTTATATTAACACTTATATAATACTTATATAAAATAATGTATAATCCTTGGTATAATATTTGTACAAATACTTATATAAATATTATATATAATATTTGTATAATAGTTATAAAATACTTGATATAAATACAAGTATATATAATTGTATAAAAGATATAAGCAAAGTATGTATGTATTCAAGTATACCTCAAAATACAACCGCATATGAGGAATACAAGTTATACAACAAGTTGAAACTAAATAAATCACTAAAAATTCATCCAAAAGTCAAATCAAGTGTGCTTATAGCCTATAGAAAGCCAATAATCCATTGTAAAACATATCAAAATTTCACAAATAGATGACTTACCATTTAAAAGTTATGGCTAAAAGAAGTAGATACTAAAATTTCCAAGCAAATGCAAAGGCAGCAAAGCTCCTCTTCACTTCAGCCTTTGTTGTGATCACTTCCCTTCTCCAAATTGGACATGCAATAGCTTTTTAAAATGCTCACTCCATCATCTAACTTGTTCTAAAATTTCGCATGCATGCCTCTCAAACTCCAGATTTTGTAGCTAGTTGATTCTACTCTTCAAACCCTAGCAACAATTTTCCCTCTTTGACACTTCACGGCTCATAAAACTTTCATCAAAGCTCCAAATGTATTGATTTTTGTTTTTGTAGAAAGCTTACACAAGCTACTATAAGCATCTAAAATATCAAAAAGATTGAAGAGACAGTCCGACTTGGGTGGTTGAACAAACTCTCTGCCCTTCTTCATCGGATGGCAGCAAACCCTTTCCCACTCTCAAGCTCACAACTTTTGCTCTTCAACTCCAAATGCTACAAGAGATGTCTTGATAGAAAGCTAGCACAATTTTCCACACTCTTTGTAAATTTTACTAAGAAAGAGTCAAAATCAAACTTGCAGTAGCAGCTCGAAGTTTTTGCCCCTCTTTGTCGGGTGGTAGCAAACTCTACTCTACTAAAATAAGCATAATTTTTTGCACACAACTCCAAAACAAGCAAGAGAGTAGGTTCTAAAATCCTCACAACTTGGAGAATACACCCACTAATTTTCATTACAAATGCTTCAATCTCCTCGGAGCTATCTCTGTCCAAAGTTCACCACTGAAAACTGCCTCCTTTCCTTGGTCCAGCAAGAGGAGTATATCTCCCTTTCTTTCCATTTTAGACTATGAGACGTTCACATGGGCAGCCAAATCCTATTGGATAGGCCTTATTCACCCCATGTTCTTCTTTCTTATCCCTCATAAGGTCCATTCTACCTCAAAAGTCAACAAGAAAGATAAAAACAACCTTTATCTTTCTTCTAATTATAAAAGAGTCTATTCTAGGATATAAATAAGGTAGGAACAAAACAAATAGCCATCTTAATTCACTAACTAAGTGGCTATAATAAATCCTCTCCTTATAATATCTTCTAAAATAATCTCTAGGATTCACACATATATTAACAATAGGTACAAGATATTAAATATTTTTATATAGTGCACGTAAATGCAGTATGACAACGGCCCCAATCATTCCTAGCTTTGGCTTGATATAGCCACGGCTGAGCCAATAATATTGGATATGATAAAGTAGAACTCTTATATTGGAAAACAATATAATCAATTTCATACAAAATTCCCATGATTATAATATTAATACTACGTAAGATACCCATTGGTTTTACCCTACTAATATGTGCCATTTTCAATACCAATGTCATGGCTACTAATTGTTTTAAATCCAACTCCTCCATTGTATCGGCGTTCACTAAGTTCACACTAAAGCCACCATCCACTTGAACTCTAGGAATGAGAACACCATCAATTGATACATCGATAGTTGGTGCTCCTAGATCGGGATTCAAACTAACCTCATGAATTTCTTTATTAGGAACTCTACGTCATATTAATGAGGAATTCAATGTAGAATGATATTCAAGTCCAACTGCTAATAATTGCTTCATTATAATAGAAGGTTTAATTTCATCCAAATCTTTCATAATATCATATGGTTTCATATTGGCAATGATTCCCAAGGGCCTCTTCTTTTTCATGGGTTTTAATTTGTCCCCTTGAGATAGATTTCTTATGGAGTTTGGAACTAGAACTGCTGTATAGACTTTGTCGTAATTCTTGTCCATAAGAGGATCTTTTAATGGATAAGATGGCTCCCGGATCTTTGCAGATATTGATACTGGTTTCAGTTGAACTATTATCTCGGGGCTAAGATTATTCTCAAGTTACACAAACGAATTGGATTCCCGCGTTGGTAATTCTTTTGATATTGGTATTAGATTTGAAGCATCATTCAATGATTGACATTGATCCACTGCAATTAGTACTTCCAATTGTTGAATTGGATCTTTCCCCTTTTGGTGGGTCCGAGTAAGTACTGCACGGACGCATTCCACCCGATTTACTGGAGAATCTTGTGGTACTTGAATATTGTCTTCTATCTTATGTTGCAGCTGAATATGCTGATCTCAATTATTAACATTTAACGGAGCGTTGCACTGCTGGTAAGTATGTCCAGATTGCTTACAATTTCCACATATTGGAGCATAATCATCACTAGCTCTAGGATTGGGACATTCACTAGCATAATATCCTAGCTGCCTGCATCGATAGCATTGAAGCAGTCTTCTTCCTCCTCCATCTGGTATATACGGCGTCTCGACTGGTATATATCAACTAGGCTTGTTCTAGGTTTGATGGGTAAAGGATCCCGGTCGTGTAGTTGGTATTGTAGGATCTGAAATTGGGTTCTGAATAGGTGGATATTGGGGTTGTCCTTGCTGATTTTGCACAAAACCTTGGGAATTAGGATCACCTTCTTGGTTGTACTCAAAATTTTAAAAATTATAGAAATTTCTATTTTGTTTAATAGGACGATTGTCGTTCCAGCCAAACCTATTTCTAATTTGAACTTGATTAACATCCCACGAAGTTAGTTGAAGCATAGTGTGATTTCCTAACTGATGTTGCCTTCTTAAATTCCAGCAATTTGTGGTTACATGCTTACCTCCACAAATCGTACATTGCACAGTCATTTGGGGTGGTGAAGGGTACTCCGTTACTAAATGGCCTTGCCCCTTACAATTATTGCACCAAATATTGGGGCATATATTAGTCGGTTTATGCCTCTTTTCCTTATCCTTTGCCAGATTAACAACCAACTCGTCCATCTTCTTTGTCAAAGTTAACAACAAAGTCTCATTTCGATCCTTTGATACTTGTTCGTTAGAGAACTCTTTTATAGATATTGGTTTTTGATATGGGGAGTATGGAGAATACGGAACAGTAGTTGTTGGTGGTACAGCCTGCAATAGAATAGCATTCACTATTCCTTGCAAATTAACACTAAAATTTGTACCGTAATCAATTGTCCTTGGGTACCTATTCACTATTTCATTCCAGGTTGGTATTTGATATTCTCCTTGAGATGGAATCAGTGTGGCTCGTATAGTTAAGAATTGGTCATAATGACATTCTTTCCATACCTTAGCTCGGTCAAGTGAGGCAACTACAGTCGCAGGTTGGGCCTCCTTTACAAACATCTTCAATTTTGGTGGATATAGTTCGTTAACCAATATGGACATAACAAATGAGTCCGGCATTTGGTTATTTGGCCATTTTCGAAGGATATCTGCTACTCGGCCATAATATGACTGCATCGCTTCTCCTCGTACCATTTTGCTATTCATTAATCTTTCTCTAAGACATTCTTCAAATCTTATTGGTAAAAAATGAGTCAAAAACGTATTTTTCAATGCCTCCCAATTAGGAAATTGTCCCACGGGTTGGTGATTATACCATTCAAATGCTGTATCTTTCAAGGTTGTTGGCAGCCATCTTAACCAAATATCTTCAATTCTACCATTATTGGCTACACATGCGATCAGGAATTGAGACAAGTGTTGTTCTGGGTCGGCTCCTGGCAGACCCCTAAAGGTAGATAATGGGGCTACGCTAGTTGTGCGATCACCCACCGCACCCATTTGTACCGCAATTGGTACTGCTAGATCTTCCACCGCCATTGAAGTAGACAATGTTCTACTTACTTCCTTGTTAAAATAACTGCTACCTCCCTCAATTGTTTTTTTTCGGCCTCCGCAATTTGATATTATTATCTGCAAATAATTTTATCGGTTGAAGTTGAGGTGAAAACGACGGATTTTGGAATACACTGTATTGGCCCTTATTAGCAAGCGATATATTTCCTACTAAAGAACTAGCCTTGCTAGAATCGGCTCTATCCACTATTGAAAAAGTACCCAATGGAGTATCCAATTCTTCTGTGCTCCGTTCTCTTTCCGTTAATGGGCTCAAGAGATACACTGGGCTACTTGCGGAGTTATCTGTGAGTGCTTTTGGCAATTTCTTTAACAGTATATATGTTTGAAATATTAAAGATCTTTCATGTTCTTGGTATGCTCGGATGTGCCGACAAGCATGCAACCATGGTTTAATCCAACTCTGTCGACGCTTCCTTTTTAACTTCCATTCTTGCTTGTCCCGCAACAAATTTCTTACTTAAGCTCTCTCTTGTCTTCCTTTCGATTGACGTATTTTTTTCAGAGCAATATTCTTATTCTTATTAACCATAATCTTTCATCATCTATTATTGACATTGCTTTCTATCACTATTATAACTACTTATTTAGTAGTTAATTCCTAACACTCAATACTATTGTCATTCCCCGACAGCGGTGCCAAAATGTTGTTATCGTTCGTCTCACTTACTCTACCTATGCTACTCAGAGTAAATCCGTAAAGGGGGATTTGAACACAGGGAAAGATTATTTACATTGAGTTAAACCGTTAGAGTCACACAACTAATTGCCTTCTGATTACACTAAAACATCCCAATTTTGTTACAATATCTCCCTCATACTACCAATAACTCTATTAACAATAAAATATCATAAGCAATAATCCAATTCAAGTATTCACTATCTCTTTTCCTCTCCTTCTTTATGACAACAATATGTAATACCGCAATATCTCAAAACACAGCATAATTATCCTATACTCCAAACACACAAATACTCCGAAATTGACTATCACTCCTAATAAATCACTTCGCATAATTCAAACTCCACGAACTTCCTCTCGTGGGTCATCCTTGGTTCAATACTCAGTGTATTATAGTTTTCTCACATTCATACTCATTCTTCACAAAACATCTCTAATTCTCTACTTCCAGTTTTCCACTTATATTTCTCCACTAATATTTCAACATATCAATACATCCTCAATCTTTCATTAAAAATCAATTCTTTCCTTCATTACTTCATTACAAAATTGCACTTTATAATATTCAACACTTATCTAATATCCTTCTCTTAAAAATTAACAAAAGATAGCACCAAGCTTACCCCGGCTCAGCACTATCACAGTCTGGCTCTTACTCCTACTGTCCGAATCAATTTATACTTACTCCAATCGATATTAACCGCTACACAATTGACGATAATCACTTTTTTTAACTCCCTCATCCATGCTGCCTTCTAAACTGGCCATTCATTGGCTTCCTGCCTACTCTTAATCATACAAACTATGTATTGTAAATCCTAAAATTCCTACCCATTCTACACACTTCTAAGAGATGGTTGAATGGTCCTACTTCTAAGCTACAAATTAGTCTTCTTATACTTGACCATCCTAACCTTGATTTAATTTTCTTATTTAATACTTGATAGCATACAATTAGACCAAAAATGACTATTAATCTGAAATTATTCCACTAATAATCCAAATTTCTATTCCAACAATTCATAAGTCATCTAAGCCGGCCAATTGTGGTCTTTTGATCCTTCCTATTTAATAATTTAATTATTCTAAGCCAAATCCTTCTAATGGATTTTAATTTCTCCTAATTATTTAACTCAATCATATTCTTGATTTTTTTATTTCAACATGTGTTTGCTTTTTTTATTTAATTAATATACTAATTTTAGTCTAGATATTTTTTAATTAAAGCTAAATGCTAAAATCATATTCTCACATTTATAATAAATATTGTCAATTCAAATAGAGATATTAATAATAAAGCCTCTTTATTAGCTATAAGTAAGATTGTTAGAAACATGGAAGTTTTTCTACTACGGATTAGGAATTAGAAGATGTGCCAATATATAGTGGTGCTTCAACAGTGGAAAAAGAGACCATGGAGTTTAATGGTTGACCATTGTCATGACACGATTATATGGTGAAAATATGATTTAAAATGAATTTTTAATTAACACTCTATTATCTTAATTCAACAAGAATTCAACATATTTTAACAAGGTTTTTATGAAAGCCTCTTAGTTTATTTTCTTCACTTAATAGCTAGTAGATAAGAATTAGTTAATAATTTTACCTTCTAGGTTGTAGTAATCCTTTTACTACCTTAGAAAGGCCATAAAATAGTAAAAATATAATAAAAAGGATAAATTACTAGCATGATTGATACTAGGGTTAAGTTGAGGGTAGGGTCAGGCTATAAAATTCCTAGGATAGGTTGGATTGATACCCGAAGGTTGGTCGTTTATAGGACAGGGTCGAAATCAGACCTTTGGCCACAAAAACAGCCGCCTAGGGCAAAGTGTAGGGGTTTTTTTCAAATCGGGTTTTTAGATTGGATAGCTAGCTTGAAGCATATTCTAGGGGCATTAAGCTTGTTGCCATAGGATTTTAGATAACTTTGCAATTATTGTTCAAAGTCAGGATTTGTATTGGTGTTTTGGATTTTATATAAGACAATGATGGCTTGCATTCTTGAGTAATTTGTGCAATCTGTATAGCATCTATGATTCAAAATTTGATATTGTTTGGATTGTTGGGTGTGCTAAGTGTGTACAAAATTTTGTATTAATCTAACGATGCAATCAGGAGATATTTGGGCTTTGATACAAAGGATTGTCAGAAGTTGGTAGTTTAGGATTGGGTAGGGTTTCTGTGATAACTACAGATCTATAAATTGGATCAACGTAAATTTTGGCATAGTAATAGAAGACTAAGAGATCAAGCTATATATCCAGTTTGGACTGATGTTAATAGTTAAAGAAGGAGAAATCACCACTGGAGTTTCTACATCAATTTTCAAGTTGGCGGCCGAGTGTCATCAGTGCGGTTTTTGGGCATTTTCTTGCAATCTGTAAGTTAGATTGGGCTGAATTTTTCTAAGCATGTAGAAGGCTTATACCAACATTTGCATGCTAAATTTCACACTAAATGGATAGTTGGATTAATAGTTATAGCTTGTCAAAACTCACTAATTAGGATTAGGGCTTGCAAAGAAAAATAAAAATTGCTTAATTATAAAAGAAATAATGCTATTGGGATATATGTATGGTTGATGTTACTAAGAGGAGTATTTTTAAATACTTTTGAATTGAAGTTCGAATTATATTCCTCATACATGGGTAAAACCTATTAGGGTTTCTTGATTATTTACAAATACAACTTTACCTTCTACAGCCTAGTGCATTCTTGAACAAGACAACATGTAATACAACACCGTTGGAATTGAGACCACATCTTACTAGTACCAAAGTACAAAGAATGCAGGCTTTTATTTTCTTATATTAAAATTATTTTGCTTTCAATTTTAATAATCTAAAAAGATATAAAAGTAAATTAATTTATATTTAATTAAAAGATTTTTATCCAATCTTTCAACAACCTTACATATTCAATCTATCAAAAAAAGCCAATATCCAAATTTAATATCAAAAATCATTGCTATTGGTATAAATAAACTTTCAAATGGCAAGTATGCTTGTGCTATAATTATATTTTTTAAAAAAGATGTATGTGGCAATTGGATGGAGAAACAAATATGTAGAGATTATTACCTAATTCATCATAAAACCAAGTCAGATTGGTATCCAATGCAAATATTAGAGGAATTATTTGATGAGGTGGAATTTTTTTGAATATTTAATATTTTGGATTTACAATCTAGTTATAATCAATTATTGTTATTGATAGATGATTGGGTGAAAATATCATTTTGAAGAATTAATTATGATGACAAGGATCAATTGCAACATTAGAACTTATTAGAACATTGGAAAATGCCTAATAATCCTAATAAAATCCTAAATAAATCCTATTTGAATCCTTAATATTCCTAATTATATCTTAAAATAATCTTACAAAAATCTTAAAAGAATCATAAAGAAATCTTTAAAAAATCCTAATAAAATCATAAAGAAATCTTAAAGAAATCCTAAATAAACTTTAAAGAAATCATAAAGAATCTTAAAGAAATTCTAAAGAAATTCTAAAAAACTTGCAAAGAAATTTTCAAGAATTCTAAAAAATCTCTTAAGAAATCATAAAAAAAAAATTTAAAATCCTTAAAAAATCATAAAGAAATATTTAAAAACCCTAAAGAAATCATAAAGAAACCTTAAAGAAATGTTAACCAATTCTTAGCCAATCCTATAGAATTTTTAAATAAATTCTAATTAAATTTTAATCAAATTATAAATAAATTCTAACAAAATTTCAATCAAATTCTAATCAAATTTTAGTCAAATCCTAATAAAATCCTAATATAATTTTAGTCAAAACTTAATAAAATCTTAATCAAATCCTAATAAAATTCCAAAGATATCCAATATAAATTCTATTAAAATCCTAATAGAACCTTAATCAATCCTAATGAAATTCTAAATAAATCATAATCAAATCTTAATCAAAACCAATAGTAGATTTTAAATCTCAATAATTATTAAATTAATTATTGATCTTTATTAAAAATTTGTATATATTTTGATCTATTAGTCAAAAATAAGCATACAAAATTTGAAGGAATTTGAAATTAAAAATTAAAAAAAAAAAGCTCCTAATGTGCTTAGATATCAATTGTTCTTTTTTTCTAATCTAGATATCAATCTTCTAGCATCAATAGCTCTTTTTTGCACCATTCACATATTTTAAAATTTTACAAAGTTTTTAAAAACTAAATCAACTATTAGCTCTGAAAAGAATCAATCTAATCTAATTGGAAGATTGCTCAAGATCATCAAAACCCTCAATGATCCTCAAAATCCAATTTTTGAGATCCTAGCTCACTTAAATTTTAATAATCTTTGATCTAACTATCTAATTAAGCTAAAGTTTACAATAAACATTCAAGATAATTATTTTTACAAATATACAAAGTTTCATCCTTAGATTTACTACAAAATTTATAAAATTCTCCAAAATATGAATCCACTTTATTTCTTAACAACCAAAGTCATCCAAATAGAACCTTAACTTTATATAGCTTTTATAAAGTCATTACAAATTCAAAAACCTTGAAACTAATGTTCAAAAAAATCTTATCAAGTTTACTTTCCAATCTTATTTTTTGATCAATAAAAAAACTTCCTATCTATTGTAAGCACACAATTTTGTACCTTAGATTTGGTTTTAATCTTGGTTCACAATAGATCTTCTTGGAATATTAATCTAAGATTTTTTTAGATAAATTTTTTAAAAAATTATTCTTTATTTTAATCTAAAAATATCTATAATATTATTTTTATTAATCTATCTTATTTTTTTTTGTTTAAGGCTCTATAAAATAAATAAAAGTCTTTTTTATAAAAAAATAGCATTAATGCTAAATATTTTTATAACCTCCCTATTTTTTACTTATATTTTAAAAGTAATTTTGTAATTAAGTCTTCAATTAAGCTCTTCTATTATAAATTTCTTCATTTTTTCTTTTAACCTATAGCCATATTATAATACAACATTAGCTACCATATTTGGAACAAATGATTGTTCTAGGAGGCCTTGGCATGTAATAAGCAAAGGTAGATGTATTATATATGATTCCAACATCAATCAATATATCATGGCTTTGAATATTTTTTGGTTTAGCAAATTATTATCTTTAATTTATCAAGAATTTTAGCTTGATTTCTAAATTATTGACTATTCTCATAAAAAAATTTAATTATGGATATGTGGTTGTGAGTAGTAGTATGCATTTGATATATTAAAGTAAAAGTTAGATTCAGTTCATGTACTTTGATTTCTTGATGCTACTAGATTCTTTCAATTGTATATTGATTGGAGTACAATAGGACTAGGAATAATCTTGACACGGAAGAATAATGAAAGATAGAAATATGTCATTAGATTTATTTTTATGAGCAATAATAATGCAAAGTCTAATTATTCATCTTACAAGAAAGAAGCTTTGATAGCAATTTGAGCCATTATTATGGGCAATAATTAATAATAATAATTTATAATGAGAATTGATCATTAATCTTTGAAGTAACTTATAGAATTAAATAACCTTACTAACAAGCTTGGAAGATAGATATTATTGCTACAGGAATATGATTTTGAGGTTGTACATTACTCAAGCATTATCAATTTGGATGCATATAGGTTTTTTTTATAATCTAATTTATTCATTCAAAAGATTTCATCGAAGCCAAATGGCATGGAGATTATTACAAAGAAGCAATTCTTAGTTGGCATGCGGCAACATACTTTACATTGTTGTTAGGCTCTGCATTTGAACTACTTGATCAAAGAACGGATAAAGAATTTGACAACTTAAGTAGCCAAAAGTCAAAACGGTCTTCTTATATGTTGTCATATGGCGTGATCTTCAATCTGAGAATACACTAGGTACTTGGTTGTAGAGAATTTATTTGCAACTTATTGAAAAAACTGTATTAAGTGTTTTGTCTTTAATAAAAAGGACAAATAACACGACAATATTACAAAAGAAAAATTATATTGATAGAACCCCTCTTATATTTAAATATGTTTATACATAAAGTCCCTCTATAGCATAAAGAAGATTTTTAATGTTCTTTTCTTTATAAATTCACAACTAATCAATTGTTGATAAGTTAGATTACTAATAACTTTCAAGAAAAATCCATAATCTCCTTTCAAAATTCCATCTTCATATCAAAGTTTTATTATAACTCTTTATATCTATTTTTCTACTTCTATAAAGATTTTGCTCTTAAAGCATCCCTTTAGCTTGTATAAAAGGCTCAAATTGCAACAAAAACCTTTCATAGCATATTCACATATAAGGATTTATTTCTTTTTAAACTTTAGAATTCAATAACTCTTGATCCAGCCACTTAATTTCTATAAATTTTTTTTTAAAATATAGATAATATCTTTAAGCTTTATTACAAAAACAATTAGCTGTAGATTCACTTCCAATCATTTGATATCTTAAAAATCCTAGATAGTACTTAAAACCTTAATTCATAGATACCTAAGCACTATTTTCTTTATATATCACAAATCCAAAATTCTAATACCAGAAATTTTTTGCACACAGCCTTATAACATAAACATATACATCCTTAAAAATTTTGAGCCAAAAATTCATCAAATTGTATAAAATATAGCTCAAATATAACCACTACTTACGAGAGATTATTTACTGCCTTTTGATTATAAGCATTGGCTTCAACTCTTAATATCTCCTTCATCCTAATTTAGATTTCATTACACTTCAAATAAAAAGTGTAGTTAAAAAAGTTTTCTTTTCAATCCTAATTTTTGATCTTCTATTGCTTTTTGTACGTACAAGTTATATTGAAAAGAGTGACAGCAGGTACAATTTCAACACCTTAACTTTTAGTGCCTATATTTCTTTCATTAAAAGTCAAAATTAGACAAATTTTACACTAAAACCATAGCCAAAAATCAAAACTTATTAATTTTAGTCTTTGATATTTGAATCTTGTCAAAAAAAAAATCCTAATCTTTAATAAATCCTTAGGTAATTTCTTTGAAGTCCATTGGACATGATTTTTGGCCAATAGGAATAGAAACTTCTATCATCTATCTCTATTCATCGACATAGATGGCTTAACTATTCTATTTTATACTAAAAATTTCTTTCTAATCCTATTTCTAATAAGATTTACATAATATGTATTCTAAACACCAAATTAAAAAAAAAAAAAAAAAAAAAAAAAAAAAATCTCAAGGATTACCAATGTCTAACAAAGATAATTTAAGATATATAAAAGTTATTATTAATATAAAATCAACTTCAAAATCACTATCAAAAAAAAAAATAAGGTTGTATAAATTTCAATAATAGCCATTTTAAATGAATTCTTTTTAAATTAACAATCTAATTACATTTTGTAACTAATAAAAATCTATCGATATGGCTCTCATTTAATTGTGTAGTAAATTATATATATAATATACATGTACAATATTTTTATATGGTAGCCAAACCACAATACAACAACGTTGTTTACAACATATATCAATAGGTCTCTCTGTATGTTTCTTAGTGTTAGATATGTAATTAAATTAGATTAAACTTCAATACCTTATAACCATAGTTGTAACATTTATCTATCATAAATTTGAATTGTCATTGGTCTTTGGACTTTCTTGGACCACTTATTGTCATCCTACATGGAGTTAAGTATGTATTGATAATAATAGAGCATTTTAATAAGTAGATTGAACTTGTGGCTCTACTACAAAATTCTTCAAAATTAGCAGCTATGGCTTTTTTAGACTATGTATTGGTAGAATTTGGAATACTTGCTAAAATATTGACTCATCAAGGGTAGAAGTTTTTTGGATCTTTTAAAATTTTGTATACTAAAGCATTGATAGATCGTTTTCTCACCTCCAAGGATCATTCTAAAGTAGATGGCTTAGTTGAGCGGTGTCAGGTAGAGAGAATTCGCCTTGGGAAAACGCCGGGTTCCTAGCTGCTACTAGAACTAGCAGGGAACATGAGAGGAAGCCGTGCAAGTATGTTCTATACTTGCACAGTATTTATTCAAGCTTTTAAGTTATACTTGTATTATACTTATACAAGTCTTGTACAAATATAAAGTATAAATACTTAAATAATACTTGTATAAATCTTTATATAATACTTGTATAAATCCTTGGTATAATACTTGTATAAATACTTATACAAATATTATGTATAATACTTATAGAATACTTGTATAAATACTTGATATAAATACAAGTATATATACTTATATAAAAGGTATAAGCAAAGTATGTATGTATTCAAGTATACCTCAAAATACAACCGCATATGAGGAATACAAGTTATACAACAAGTTGAAACTAAATAAATCACTAAAAATTCATCCAAAAGTCAAATCAAGTGTGCTTATAGCCTATAGAAAGCCAATAATCCATTGTAAAACATATCAAAATTTCACAAATAGATGACTTACCATTTAAAAGTTATGGCTAAAAGAAGTAGATACTAAAATTTCCAAGCAAATGCAAAGGCAGCAAAGCTCCTCTTCACTTCAGCCTTTGTTGTGATCACTTCCCTTCTCCAAATTGGACATGCAATAGCTTTTTAGAAAGCTCACTCCATCATCTAACTTGTTCTAAAATTTCGCATGCATGCCTCTCAAACTCCAGATTTTGTAGCTAGTCGATTCTACTCTTCAAACCCTAGCAACAATTTTCCCTCTTTGACACTTCACGGCTCATAAAACTTTCATCAAAGCTCCAAATGTATTGATTTTTGTTTTTGTGGAAAGCTTACACAAGCTACTATAAGCACCTAAAATATCAAAAAGATTGAAGAGACTGTCCGACTTGGGTGGTTGAACAAAGTTTCTGCCCTTCTTCGTCGGGTGGCAGTAAACCCTTTCCCACTCTCAAGCTCACAACTTTTGCTCTCCAACTCCAAATGCTACAAGAGATGTCTTGATAGAAAGCTAGCACAATTTTCCACACTCTTTGTAAATTTCACTAAGAAAGAGTCAAAATCAAACTTGCAGTAGCAGCTCGAAGTTTCTGCCCCTCTTCGTCGGATGGCAGCAAACTCTACTCTACTAAAACAAGCATAATTTTTTGCACACAACTCCAAAACAAGCAAGTGAGTAGGTTCTAGAATCCTCACAACTTGAAGAACACACCTACTAATTTTCATTACAAACCCTTTTATATCCACCGAGCTATCTCTCTCCAAAGTTCACTAAAAAACTCCCTCTCTCTCGGTCTAGCAAGAGGAGTATATCTCCCTTTCTTTCCATATTAGACTATGAGACGCCCACATGGGCAGCCAAATCCTATTGGATGGGCCTTATTCACCCCATGCTCTTCTTTCTTATCCCTCACAAGGTCCATTCTACCTCAAAAGTCAACAAGAAAGGTAAAACAACCTTTACCTTTCTTCTAATTACAAAAGAGTCTATTCTAGGATATAAATAAGGTAGGAACAAAACAAATAGCCATCTTAATTCACTAACTAAGTGGCTATAATAAATCCTCTCCTTATAATATCTTCTAAAATAACCTCTAGCACTCACACATGTAATAACAATAGATACAAGATATATATTATTTTTACATACTGCATGTAAATGCAGTATGACAGCAGGTTATTTAAACCTTCAAGTATGATCTATATAAGTATAAATTGCTTTAGGGCATCCATTGCAATTAGAACTTAATGTTGGTATGGATTGCAATAAATTACCATTTTAGTAAGCATGCATCATTGGCTTCCTACAACCCTTATTATATATTATATAGATAGGAGTCAATTTTATCTAGCTCAATGCATGAAAATTTGACTTTGGTTGTCAATTTGGATGATCCTAATATGTAGACTTAATGCTTACATGATTGAGTAGAATTTTTTAAAAAAGCTATACTTATAGCTATAAATAACTTATTTATTACTCAATATTATAATATTTTATAATATGCTTATATTTGTAATAGAGTCTACTAATCTCAATTGCAATGATTTTTTTATTAAAAACTATATTTATATGCAACATGAGATGTTGTCAAGGACATGAAATATAAACAATTAAAGTATCAAAATACTCTTATGTCACTCAAAAAAAGTAAAGAATCACTCAAAGATGGAATAGTATTAAACTAGAATGCCTATTGCCAAAGACAAGAAAAGTAGAGACTCTTGAAATAAAACTAAGAATAAGAAAGGCATTGATAAGAATAAAGAAGGCTTTATTCTTGTCCCTATGTATACTATCTACTTAAGAGCTATGTGGCGACATTTTATAAAATCTCTAATATAGTCTAATTTGCAAAACACATCTCAAACTTGCAAGATGAGTTTTTTTATATGTATGCCATATAATTAGCTTGTTCTATAAGATACCAATATATATGACATGTGGCTAACTTATTGGCTAAGTTTTTAACCTATTAATCACTTAGATATGAATAAAGATGAAATCGTATCTATGAAATTTTTGAAAAGCTTCTCAATAAGATATTATCAAATTAATCTATTTTTACTTATTTCTACATATCTATATTACTTAGATAACTATTAGAATAAATCTCATATCTATGATATTATCCTGTTTTTCTAGAAACGAATTCCATGAAGAGCGGTGATTACATGTTGAGAAAGTCTAAGATGTGCCAAATTTTATTTGTCACATATTTTGATCTTTGTGTCAAGGACACAAGAATACAAAACAAGAGACTTGAAACTTAGATAAGGTTTTTAGAAGAAACCAAAAAGAATTTGAATTAAACAGATGAGTATACAAATAACACCAAGAAAGATGAGTTAGAATTCCAAGATATGTGTTGTCAAACCCTAGGTCAAATCCTAAGTCAAATCCTAAGTCAAATCCTATTTAAACCATAGATCAAATCCTAAGTCAAATCCTAATCAAATCCTGATCAAATCCTAATCCTAAATCAAGCTCTAAACAAATCCTAATCCTAAACCAAACCCTAAATAAATCCTAAATCCTAAACCAAACCCTAACCAAATCTTAAACCAAATTCTAATCAATTCAAATCAATCCTAGAAAAAATTAGAACCTCAATATCTATTGATTAGACCGTTGATCTTACTTAAAACTTTTTAAACCTTTCAATCTCTTAGTCAACAACAAGCACACCAAATTTGAAGGAAATCAAACATACCAAATGGAAAAAAAGCCCTAAAAACTTCTCAAGTGTTGGCCGGCCTCCTTCTCTAACCTTAATGCTGATCTTCTAGTGTTGATTTCTCCCTTTTTCACCATTTAATCAGTTTCAAATCACTCATGTGTATAGAAAAACAAGTCTACTATTTACACAAATAAAGTTTACTCCAATCCAATTGAAAAATTGCTGAAGATCTCAAAAACCCTAACTGACCTTCAAAACTTAATCTCTGAGACCTTGACCCACTTAAACCTCAAGTACCTAAAACTAAACCATTAGATTCAGCTCAAATTTATAGTACACATTAATAACAATAATATCCAAAAACCCACAAAGTTTTAGTCGTGGATCTATTGCAAAACTTTTGGAACTGCCTAAAACATCAACCCTATTTTATTTCACAAAATCCCAAGTTGCCCAAAACAAGCTTGATTTTGCAAAGCTATTACAAAATTATTTTTTCTCCAAATCACTCGAAAGTAACTTCTATACAAAATCCTTCAAGTATTTTCTCTAATCTCAATCTTCAATCTACAAAAGCCTCCCGGATTCGCCATAAGCACGCGGTTTTGTGCCTCAGGGTCTGATTTTGATCCCAGCTCATAACTGGTCCTTTCCGGGTATCTATTTTGAGATTTTTGTAGTAAATTTTTTTGAAACCTCTTCTTAATTCCCTCTTATATATGCCTATATTATTTTATTTTTCAATCTACTTTTTTGTGCCTTACTTATGGTCCTACAAAGTAAATAGAAGCTCATTTGTAAAAAGGGCAACATTAACATTCATTAGTTTTACTCTCTTTTTACTATTATCTATTTTTCTAAGATAATTTGCTACAATATTTTGAACTAAGATCTTCTATTATATACTATTTCCACACTCTTTCACCTAATAGTCATATTACATCATGACAACACTTCCTGAGTAGCTTCCATTAAACTAAGAAGCTTCTTGAGCAGCTTCTACCAATTGAGAAGCTTCTTGAGTTCCTTCCACTAATTGGGAAGCTACTTAAGCTCCTTCTATTAATTGGGAAGCTTTTTAACCGACTTTCACCACCTAAGAAGCTTTTCAACCAACTTTCACTAACTCGAGAAGCTTCTAGAATGTTTTAGAAAATTTTGTGAACTTCCAAAGTATAAGTCCTTAACATCACCTCCTTCTTTAGCGACAAGTTCCAAGAGAAGCTCAATCTTATTACATATATAAGAAATCAAGAATACGTTGTATTAATGAGGCTATGTATTCTATTTTCCGTTGTCGTATGTTGTGAAGTCTTGCTTGAGAATGCTCCAGGCACATGGTTCTAGAAGATAAAAAGAAATAATAATAACTAATCCTAATGCCTGTAATCAAATTCTAAATAAGCCTTAACCAAATTCTAAACAATCTTAATCAATCTTGATCAAATCCTAATTAAATCATAATCCAAATTCTAAATAAATCCTAAATAATCCTAGTCATATCCTAACTAATTTCTAATCAATTTTGGTCAATCCTAACAATCCTGGTCAAATCCTAATCAAATCTTAATTAAATCTTAGTCAATCCTAGTCAAATCCTAATTAAATCTTAACAAATCCTACTCAAATCCTAACTAAATCATAATCAACCTTGGTCAAATTTTAATTAAATCCTAATAAAATCCTAACAAAATCCTAAATAAATCCTAATTAAATCTTAATAAATCCTCATCAAATCCTAATTAAATCCTAATCAATCATAATGAAATCTTAGTCAAATCTTAATTAAATCTTAATTAACCTTGATCAAATCCTAAGTAAATTTTAATCAATCTTAAAGAAATTTTAAACAATTCTAGTCAAATCCTAATTAAATCTTATTCAACCATGGTCAAATTCTAATTAAATCTTAATAAAATCCTAAACAAATCTTAAATAATTCTAGTCACTTTAATCAAATCTTAAATAAATCTTAACAAATCCTACTCAAATCCTAATAAATTCTATATGAAATTTAAATTGCAATGATTAATGATCTAATTATTAATCTTAGCCAAAATTTTACATGTCTTTTAATATCCACTTGACAATACATACAAGAAATTTGAAAGAGATCTAAAATACCTACTAAAAGTTATGATTAAACTTATATTCGGATATTGGCCATCCTACTATTCCAATCCTAATGTCAATTTTTCAGCACAAATAGTTTCTATTTGCACCATTCAATCACTTTCAAAAAATATTTATATAGGAAATCATGTCTACTATCTATATAAAAAACTCTCACCTCAATCCAACTGGCAAATCACTAAATATCTACCAAACCCTCATTGACCCTCAAACCTCAACTTTCGAGACTTTAGCACACTTGAACTCTAATACCTCCTAATTGAACTCTTTGATCTAGCTCAAATTCACAATATATGTTAACTACATTTGTAGTCACAAATTCTCAAAATTTCACTTATAGATCTGAAATTAAACTCCTAAAAAACTCAAAAATATAAATTTCTCTTTATTTTATAAGATTCCAAATCAATCAATACAATCCTAACTTTGTAAAGCTCTTACAAAGCCAATTCTCTTTCAAATCACTCAAAATCAACTCTCATATATGCCTTCTTAGGTCAAGTCTTTCATCCAACTCTCCAATTTACAAAAGATCCCTTGACTCGCCATAGGCATGCGATTTTGCACCTCTCTAGATTTGATTCCGATCCAGTCACATAATTGGTCCTCTCCAGGTATCAGCTTTAAGATTTTTAAGATAATTTTTTTTTAAATCTCACCTTAACTCTTCTTTAAAGATTTCTACATTACTTATTTTTCTAATTTATTTTATTTTATCTTATTTATGGCCGTATAAAGTAAATAGAAGCCTCTCCCATAAAAAGGCAGTATTGGTCTTTTAACTTTTTTCCTACTTTCTTCTCTATTATCTATAATTCTTAGACAATTTGCTCAAATATTTCTATTTGAGCTCTTATATAATATAATTATTCCCTTTCTCTTTCACCTAATGCTCGTGTTACTACATGACACTGTTCTTGAGCAATAGGTTCTATTGGTCTGTGAAGAAATTGACTATGATCTTGAGCTAGTACCTCCATTGTTGAAATATTCCATCTAAAAATTTGATCTTCATTACGGCTTTTAAAACATTTTCCAAATAAGATCTTAGGACTAAAAAGATTCACCTTTTCAAGTTCAAGCAATATTATTAAAGCTTGAGTATTAGAATCAAGACTTGTATGCTTGGATCTTGCTCCTAATGGCTCCAACCGAGGTCATACTTGGTATTGAGATGTAGTGTCTTCACTTTGCTCAATTAAAGGCTATGAAAATTGTATTGGTTCATTTGAAACTTGCGTGGCAAATAAATCTCTTGAATCTTGTTCTCTCAATACTTGGAGGTTTGATATACTGACTATCTTGATTCTATCGCTCTATTCTATCTTGGAACAGATGATTACATCCTAATTAAGGCTTTAGTTTAATTCTCTCTCTCTTTATGAGTATTCCTTGAATCCAATCTTCACTAAGAAGTTATCATCAAATATGTTAAAATTTGTAAAGATAGAGTTGATGAAATTCCTATACCTTTTGAAGCATATTGGTGAGATTTGCTGTCAATTTTCATGTGCGCTCATTAATGTCATA
This sequence comes from Physcomitrellopsis africana, assembly GCA_036785485.1. Taxonomy (NCBI): domain Eukaryota; kingdom Viridiplantae; phylum Streptophyta; class Bryopsida; order Funariales; family Funariaceae; genus Physcomitrellopsis; species Physcomitrellopsis africana. Next base: position 57,412 of record JAWRVF010000833.1, read on the forward strand.
GCTGGGCTAATGAAAGAGATATTCTAATTTGTTCCACCTTCGCCATGAATCAAATATCTTTTCCACCTTATATTCTTTATGGTCTTCAATTTTGATATTAAGCGGCGATTGTTGTACTTTTTCTGGAATATGTAACTCTCTATAAGGTTTTAAAAGAGAGACATGAAAAACTAGATGTATCTTCATAGTAGATAGTAATTCCAAGCAATATGCCTATAGATTGATTTGCTTTTGGATAGAAAATGGTCCGAACCTTTAATAGTCCAATTTATTGTATAATTGCTTAGTCATTATATTTTGTCAAAGATGCCATATCTTATCTCTAATATGAAAAGTAGGCAAATGATTTTTAAATTTATTTACAGATGCCTTGTAAGCATCTTGAACTACTTGTAATTGAAGCTTCAAGGTTGTTTGATATTGCGATAGCTACTTTGTAAATCCTTCAGCTATTGGATTATTGTTCTTTGGCGTGCTCCATAGATCAAGCTTTGGATAATATCCGTAGTTGGAATAAAACGGTGTTTGTTGAATTGAAGCATAAATAGTATTATTATATGTAAAATTTGCTAATGGTAGATACAAAATCTAATTATCTTGTTGATAATTAATGCTGCATCGTAAATATTGCTCCAAAATTTGATTAATTCATTCTGTTTGGTCATTAGTTTGGGGATGGAAAGCTAAAGAAAGTTTAATATCTACCTTTAATATTTCAAAAAGACACTTCCAAAACTTAGATATGAATTGGGGTCTTCAATCAGATACAATATTATCTGATAGGCCGTGATATTGATATATATTATCGAGAAAGAGCTTTGTTGTTTCTTCACTAGATGTAGTCTTTTTGCAAGAGATGAAATGAGCTATCTTTGTGAGTCAATCAACCACTATAAAGATACTGTCTAATGAATTAGATGGCGATAGATTTGTAATAAAATCCATCAAGATAAAGGACCATAATTGTCTTGAAACAGGCAAGGGTTATGAAAGTCTATAAGGGTGATGTTGAGGATTTTTGGATCTTAAACAAATGTTGCAAGGGAGCACAAAGTCCTTCATTGCCTTCTACATTTGAGGCCACCAAAAATCTCAAGAAATAAGTTCCAAGGTCTTGTTAAATCCAAAGTGTTCGACAATGGAAAAGTCATGGCAAGATTAAAGAATACATAGTCATGTTGGTTCTTCTGGGATATACAAACGTTCTTCAAAATAAAGAAGGTCTTCGTCAAATTTGAACTTTATAGTATTTTTTTTCAAGCAATACTTAACATCAATGGTCAAAGCATTATTAGTACTTGTAGTACGTACCTCATTGAGGAAACTAGGTTTGTTAGGCGCCGATGTAATAGTAGCATAAAGACGAAATTATTCCGATTTCAACAAAGTTGTATATTGTTGATCAAATGATGTCTCATCTATCCTTGATATAAGATATGATCTCCTCGATAGAGCATGAGACAATCCTTGTTGCTTCCCAGGTCAATAAATGATAATAAAGTTAAATCAAGATAGTGGCATATTCTATTGATCTTGGCGGCGATTAAGAATCCTAGCTCACATAAAATATTCTAAATGACACCAGTCTTAAAAAGAATCTAAAATAATAAAAAGCTCCTTATTATTGATTTCATAATTAATTTTGGTAGTAGAGAACTTTTGAAGATAAATACAACAAGATCGAGTTTTTTGTCCATATCCATTTGTGAAAATATGGTCCCTAGTGCAAAATATGAAGTATCAGTCTCCGAGTAGAATGCCTTTGTAAAGTCAAAATTCACCAATATTGGAATTGTAATAAATAATATCTTGAGGTCTTGGAATACCTTCTCCGCTTAAGATTCCATTCTAACTTGTCTTTACATGTCAATTGAATAAGAGGAGTGGCAACTTGAAAGTAATTTTTGTTGAAGATCCAATAGAAGTTAACAAATCCAAGAAAACATTGTACATCTCTTGCAGTCTTCAGAATGGCCCATTGTATAACCGCTTCTACTTTCTTGGAATCCGTTATTAAACCCTCAATAGATATGATGTATTCCAAAAATTCCATCTTAGGTTGATGAAATATACATTTCTCTGGTTTGGCATACAAACCTATATCTTGCAGCTTTTGTAATATCAATTTGACATGCCCCTTGTGTTCTTCTAGATTTTTCAAGTAGATCAAGATATCATCATGATAGATCACCACAAATTTGTTCAAATAGTCTCAAAAGATGTCATTCATTAAATGTTGAAAGATAGCGAGTACATTTATTAGTTCAAAGGACATGATATTATATTCAAAATGTCCATATCTTGTCCAAAATGTAGTCTTCTATTCATCTCCCTCTTTGATCTATACTAGGTTGTATGTTCCATAAAGATCTATCTTAGTATAGATCTTGACTTGGCCAAGTTGTTCCAAAAGTCCTGAAATTAATGATAGTGGATAACAATTCTTTACCATTATTTTATTCAATCTCCAATAATCAACACACATACATAAAGAACCATCATTTTTCTTCACAAAAAGTATAGGTGCACTTGTTAGAAATTTTGAATGTCTGATGAAATTCTTTGCAAGATTTTTATCAATGTAATCTTTCAATACTAAAAGCTCATTTTGAAAAGGATTATATATTGGACAAAAAGATGATTGCGTTCTTTCCTGAAGATCTATAGCACAATCATATGATCAATGTTCTAGTAGTATATTAGCATTCTTCTTTTGAAAAACATCTTGAAGTTTGTTATATTGTTTTGGAATACTTGTTGATGAAGTCATATCTTCTTTAATTGAAATTGCATAAATAATAAACTGTGTACCTTCTTCGGCCAATTTTATGAAAGCCCTTGCTCCAACAAATATAGGTTTACCAATTCATGGCTTTTTTTGAATTTTTTTTACAGAGATCTCTATTAGAAATGTTATTCTTTGCAACCTCCAATCTATAGATGGATTATGTTTTTCCAACCAAGATAGACAAAAAATAACACGATTTGAAAGAGTCCTAATAACGTTGAACACAATCTGACTTCTATGATCTTTGAATGACACTTCTATAGGCATGGTTTTATGGGTGATACTATCAGAGAATAAAGATCATCGATCTATTATTTCTACATGAATAGGTTTGGATTTCTATATTAGAGGAATTTTGTGAAGCTTAGTGAATGCTTCATCTATGAAACAAGCAGATGCCTCCAAATCTAACAAAGTTGTTGCTTGAAGTGTTTGAGGTCCCAAATACAAAGAGATTGTAAAACAATGAGTAGGTTGAGTAGAAAGAGAAGAACTTGAATAATTTTGTGATGTTAGATTGTCTAACTGCATGATCCTTATTGTGGCTGAACATTGTCATTTTTCTGAATTATTGCACTCTTAGTTTTGGTAATGTGCCAATTTTGTTTCTTTAGGCAATTACTAACCTTGTGGCCTTCCTTGCTATAAAACTAGCATAGATCTTCTTCCATCCAATGCCTCTTTTTTTGTAGACTAAGAGCTTAAATCATACTGCATTAAGTTGCATATCTTCTACTTCTGAGTGTGAATTCAAAATCCTTGTTGATATAATAGGGATATGTTGAATTGTGTGTTGTCTTGTTGAAGTCCATGAATGTTGATCTTATCGACGTTGAAATAATTGATTATCATATTTTATGGCTTAGCTAATGGCCTCATTGAGCGATTGTAGATCCGAAAGTGATAATAACAAATCCTTCACATCATCTCTTAATTCCCAATAAAATTGACTCATTAACGCTTCTTTGTCCCAATTGATGTCACACGTTAATTACCTGAAATTGAATGCATAGACTGATATAGAGTATGCCCCTTGATGTTGTATTATAATTGCTTATAGTATGTAAAAATTAACTAAAATATATAATATGTTCATAGGTTCTAATATGTGTTAGAATAGTTAATAAAATAAATTACAGAGAGTTGGTGTAAGAAACTTTATTTTAGATTTTTACTTAATTTGGTTTTGGTGTTTAAATTAAATATGACCTAAATATTTAATATAAAGCCTTAAGAGGCAATTAGGGTCCAAAGAAGAAGAATTAAACTACTAAGATGCCTATGTGGAAGGATGAAGACAAAGTGAGGATGAATGAAGACAAGGGGTGAAGTTCTTCATTCCTATTCGTCAATGGTCATGCCCAATAGGCATTGAAGAAGCTGCCTACAAGGAAAATAAGGATTTTGGCAACTTTAAGGAAGCCATTCAAAAATAAAAGACTAGAGTTAAAAAATTTATTTTTTGAACTACAATTTTAGTATAAAAATTGAGAGATTTGGAATTTTTATGAGGGAGAAGTAGGTGCTTGAAATTAAGGTGTACAAATAGTATCTACTATCACTCTTTTGAGGATTTGAAGAATTATATGAAAGCTTTTGGAGATTGGAAGGTGCGGCTAGAAAGATGATTTTAAATTCTATATTTAATATAGAAGAATTTCTATATTTGGACTTTTAAAGAAGGAGATATTAGGAATCAAAGACAGTAGATCAAATTCCAAGGTAGTAAGTAGGCCGTTTTGTTGATAGTGATGGGTTTTGCCATATCTTAAATTTTTAGACAAATTTTTATCTAAAACTTTCTAAGGTGGTCAATTTTTATACTAAAAAGATATACATCAAAGTTTCATAGCATTTAGACATTTAGTTTGTGAGATATGAAGAATTTAATATACAAGTGTTTGTAAATAAGGGTTTGAAGCTACTATTAAGATTTTCACGATATCTAATGATCAATAAAGAATCAATAATTAAATTTTGTTGTGCTAATTGTGAAAAGTACATTAATACTTCATGTAAATTTTGAGTAGATTTGAATAGTTAAATTAAGAGTTATAGATTATTTAAATTTGAAAAAACTTACCCTCTTACGAGTGAATGAGGGTTTAGAGTATTTTGTGAAATAAGACTTATATATTGGGTATAATAACCCTAAGAGAGAATTTTATATAAATTTGAAGGTTTTGTTATTTTGGATCTTGGTTGAATATTTAATAGCAGCCAGAAGTCCAACACTTTTTTGAGGCAAATTCTCTCTACCATGACAACATAATGCATAGATCTTAGCTGTTGTCCAGTGAGCCTTGTCATGTTCTCCAAATGCTTCTATAAAAACTTCAAAGTTGCTCAAAATTGATGATTTTTTTTTGCAAATAGAGGAGCAAACCATGATAATACTTGTTCCATAAATAAAGTGCCAATCAATCCAACCCGTGATTCTTCTATCAAATAAATATCAGATTATAAAACTGTTATCAATTGAATTTGATTGACAAACCCTTGGAACTTGAATGCGTACCATTATATTTCTCCAGAAAATTAACTCGAGGCTCTTTATGTTGTCAAACACATGGATTTTTTTAGCGTAGCATAGATAATATTGTATCTTCAAGGACACAAGTTGGAGGTGGATGCAGTCTAAATTGTGATATTCTAGTTGTTACATTGTTACAAAGTTGTGCAAAAACCCCTTCAATCTCTGCAATCCTAGGAGATAAAGTAATAAGAACACTTATAATAGCGTCTAACTTGGACTCAAAAGATTCAGTCATACTAATGTCTTTATTTCTAGCTATTCTAAGAGAAAGAAAAAATGACTCTGTAAGAAGGCAATATTGGTTTAGAAGAAGGTAATCCGCAACCTCTAAAATGCTTTAAGACCTTCAAGGAGAAGGGTGATCTACTCTCTCACAACAAGGACAAAGCTCCAATATTATGATAAAAAAAATATCAGTTTATAGGAGGATAATCTACAAACTCTAAAGCGCTGGTATATCTTTGAGTAGAGGGGTAATTCACTCTCTAACAAGAAGGATCCAACTCTGATATTGAAGATGAGGTTAGTCTTAACAAATTGTCAAAGACACAAGAATATAAAACAAGAGACTTGAAACTTGGACAAGATTTTTAGAAGAAACCAATAAGAACTTGAATTAAACAGATGAGTATATGAATAATACCAAGAAAGGTGAGTTCGAACTCCAAGAGGTGCATTGTCAAGATTGAAGAAATTTTAGCCTTGACCCCTATATATACTCTTATTTATGATGCCTCCTGAGTGGCTTCCATCAAACTAAGAAGCTTTTTGAGCAGCTTCTACCAACTAGGAAGCTTCTTAATTAACTTTCATCAACTAAAGAAGCTTCTCAACCAACTTTTACTAATTCAAGAAGCTTCTAGAATATTCTAAAAGATTTTGTGAATCTCCAAAGTGTATGTCCCTAATACTTTGTTCTTTTTGAAAGTAATTGATAGGTCTCCTCAACCATCAATGATATCCTATAGTATAATGGTGTTGTATAGTATAATCTTCAATCTTGAAATACATTGGATATCTAGCTATAGAGAATTTACTTATAACTTATGAGAAATTTTTTTATAAATAATTTGTCTTTAATAAAAAAAAAAAATAATAATATAATAATATTATAAAAAATATTATATCAATAAAAATTTCTTATATTTAAATAAGTTCATCTTTAAAGTTTTTCTTTAATATATAAAAAATTTCTTAATATTCCTTTCTATATAAAATCATAACTAATTAATTATTGATAAGTTAGATTCTCAATAACTTTTAAGAAAATCTATAATTTTCTTTTATAATCTCATCTATATATCAAAATTTTATTATAGCTCTATATATTTATTTTTTTGCCTCCATAAAATCTTGGCTCCTAAAAAACCTCTTTAGTTTGTACAAAATACTCAAATTGCAACAAAATCCTTTAATAGCATATTCATCCGCAAAAGATTTATTTCTTCTTAAATTTTAGAATCCAATAACTCTTGAACTATTAATTCAATTTTTATCAAATTTCTCCAAAAAGTAGATTATATCCTTAAGTTTTACCATAAGATAATTTGACTATAGATTTGTTTTCAATCATTTGATATCTTAAAAATTCTAGCAAGTACTTAAAATCCAAGTTTATAGATACATGAGTACTATTTTCTTTATATCTCAAAAATCTAAAATCTTAATATTATAAAATTTTAGTATATAGTTTTGTAATATGAAAATACACACTTTTAAAAATTTTGAGCTAAAACATTGTCAAATCGCTTAAGATATAGCTCAAAATACAACTACTAATTAAGTGGATTACTTACTACCCTTAGATTGCAAGCATTGATTTCAACTTCCAATAACTCTTTTCTTCCAATTTAAAATATATCATGCCATATATGTAAAATATATCCAAAAAAATATTCTTTCCAACTTCAATCACCGATTCTTTATTGCTTTTTGTATGTGCAAGTTATATCCTAATAGAATGATAATAGATACAAATTTAATACCTTAACTTTAAGTGACTATCTTTCTTTTATAAAAAATCTTAATCTTTCAATTTTTGAATCAAAACCATAGCTAAAAACCTAAACTTACTGATCCTAACCTTTGATATTCAAATGCCCTCAAAAGAAAAATTATAATTCTTAATAAGGCCTCAAGTAGTCTCCTTGAAGCCCATTGGATATGACTTTCGGCAAATAGGAATAGAGACTTCTATCATCTATCTCCATTCATCTACATGGATGGCCTAACTACTCTTTTTTATATTAAAAATGACTTTCTAATTCTTTTTTTAATAAAATTTATATAATATATGTTTTAAATACCAAACAAAAGAAATAAATGATACAAGATATCTCCCTTGAATTTGCTTTGCTTTATAGTAAAGGTTTTTCTTCATCTTGATTTTGATGGATGTTGTCAATGAAATGTATTGATTTTGATTGATGTATTTGCTATATTCTTGGATGGCTTCCATCTACGTTTACTAATATCATATTTGTGCCAATGTATAAGATATTTCACCCTATTTTGATGCTATCTCAAATCTAAGACCTCTTCCACCTCAAATTTTTTATTTTTGTCTACTTTTATAGGAGGCTATGGCACTTGTTTTCTTTTTTATATATTAATTGTCTTATATGGCTGAAGCAGAGATATATAGAATATATAATAAATCTTCACAAACTCTGATAGATATAATTGATAAGTGTCACAGACACAAATTATAGACTTGAAGTCTAAACAAGAAGTTCAAGAAGAACTGGCAGGAACTAGATTAATCAAATGAGTACAAAAACAACACCAGAGAGGTGAGCTAGAGCTCCAAGAGATGTGTTGTCAAGACTGAAGAACTCTTCAACCTCGACTCCAATATATACTCCTACCTAGGAATCTTCTCAAGCAGCTTCCTCCAACTAGGGAGCTTCTCAAACAACTTCTACTAACTAGGAAGATATTAGAAGGCTCTGGAAGGTTCTAGAGAGTTCTAAGAAACTTCTAGAATGTTCTAGAAGGTTCTAACAAGTATGTCCTTGATAGTAGGAAGATATTAGAAGGCTCTGGAAGATTCTAGAGAGTTTTAAGAAACTTTTAGAATATTCTAGAAGGTTCTAACAAGTATGTCCTTGACATCACCTCCTCCTTTAGCTTCGAGGTCTCCAAGAAGCCATTTGAGATGTATACTCACAAACGTAGGAAATCAAAAAAATTTCGCATAGTCTCTGTAATATACTCCAACCGCCGTTCACGAGGCAGATGATTCATGGATCCTTTTTTTATTCATTTTTTCCAGAGAAGGCTTCATCTTCACGCTTCGTTAATGACTAGCTTTTGATTTATTAAGATATCGTCGATAGAATTCCCGTACCTTTTAAGATGCATTGGCAAGATTTTCAGCCGATTCCCATGTTCTTTCATTAATATCGTAGCCGCTCCAATGCACAAAGTACTCTAATTTATTCCATCTTCGCCGTGAATCTAGTATCTTTTCCACTTCATATTTTTTGTTGTTTTCAATTTCTATACTAGGTGGCAGATATTGCATTCTTTCAGGAAAAGATGATTCTCAATAAGGCTCTAACAGAGAAACATGAAAGACAGGGTGTACTTTCATAGCAGCTGGTAATTCTAAGCCGTACGCCACAAGATTGATCTGCTTCTAGATAACAAATGGTCCCCATTTCCGGTAGTCCAACTTATCACATGGCCGCTTGGTCTTGATATTCCGTTGAAGCAGCCATATGTTATCTCCAATCTTGAAATTAGATGCCTGATTCCGAAATTTATCCGCGGATGCTTTGTAAGACTCTTGGGCAATTTGCAATTGAAGCTTCAATGTGGTTTGAAGCTCTGATAGCTGCTGCACCAATCCTTCAGCTGCTGGGTTGTTATTTGTTGACGGACTCAATAGATCAAGCTTCGGATGGTACCCATAGTTGGAAAAGAATGGTGTTTTTTGAGTCGACCCATGAAGGGTGTTGTTATATGCAAACTCGGCTAGCGATAGATATGCAGTCCAATCATCTTGCTGATAGTTGATGCTGTATCATAAATACTGTTCCAAAACTTCATTCACCCATTCTGTTTGGCCGTCCGTTTGAGGATGGAATGTCAAAGAAAGCTTGATGTCCAACTTTAATATTTTAAAAAAAGATCTCCAAAACTTTGATACAAATTGGGTTCCTTGATCCGACACGATATCATCTGGTAGACCATGATATCGATACACATTATCAAGAAAGAGCCTTGTTGTATCTTCGCTTGATAATGTCTTCTTGCAAGGGATAAAATGTGCCATCTTCGTAAGTCGATCCACCACAACAAAGATGCTGTCAAATAAATTCGATGGCGGCAAATCTGTAATAAATTCCATGGAAATTGAAGATCATGGACAACACGGAATGGGCAATGGCTATTGAAGTCTATAAGGGCGATGTCGAGGGTTCTTGGATCTTGAACAAATGTCATAAGAGAGGACAAAATCCTTCACATCCTTCCACATTTGGGGCCACCAAAAATCTTTGGAAATGAGTTCCAAGGTTTTAATGAATTCGAAATGTCCCGTAGTTGAAAAGTCATGACGAGATTGAAGGACTCGAAGTTATGCTGGCCCTTTTGGGATATATAGCTGCTCCTCAAAGTATAAGAGATCTCCTTCAATCTTGAATTTGTCATCATTGATACGTTGCTTAATATCAAAGACTATTAGATCTTCAATGATTGCACCACGTACGTGGTTGAGGAAGTCAGCATCAATTGGCACCATAGCAGTACAAATCCTGAATTGCTCTGGCTTTAATAATGTCATATACTGCTGATCAAGCGTTGCTTCTCCAATCTTCGACGTAAGATATGATCTTCTTGATAAGGCATCGGATAATCCTTGCTACTTTCCAAGCCGATAAGTAATAACGAAGTCAAATCTAGATATCGACATATTTCATCGAGCTTGACGACAGTTTAGAACTCGAGCAGATATGAAATATTCTAGATTCTTGTGATCTATATATATGGTCACTGGATGCGCAACTCCTTCGAGGAAGTGACGCCACTCTTGGAAAGAATCCACTATAGCAAGGAGTTCTTTATCATGAATCTCGTAGTTGATCTCAACCACAGAAAACTTTCATAAATAGAATGCAACCGGATGAAGCTTATTGTCGATGCCCATCTGTGAAAGTACGGCTCCTAAAGTAAAATCCGAAGTATCGGTTTTCAAATAGAAAGCCTTTGCAAAGTTTGGATGTACCAAGATTGGAGCCGTAATAAATGTCGTTTTAAGATTTTGAAATGCTTTTTCCGCTAGAGATCTCCATTCTAGCTTATTCTTACATGTTAATCGAGTGAGTGGAGCAGCAACTTCAGAATAATTCTTGATGAAGATCCGATAGAAGTTAGCAAAGCCGAGAAAATATTGTATGTCTCTAACCATCTTTGCAACTTCCCAAGACACAATTGCTTCCACCTTCTTGGAATCCATCTTCAAGCCTTCCGTAGTCGCAACAAATTCTAAAAACTCCATCTTAGTTTGGTGAAATAAGTACTTCTCCAACTTGGCGTAGAGTCCTCACTCACGTAGTTTTTTGAGTACCAAATGAACGTGCTTCTCATGCTTTTCTTCATTCTCAGAAAATATCAAGATATCATCCAGATAAATGACAACAAAATCGTCTAGATATTTTCAAAAAATATCGTTCATCATATGTTGAAAAACCACCGGAGCATTGATAAGACCAAATGGCATGACATTATATTCAAAATGACCATATCTTGTACGAAAAGTTGTCTTCTATACGTCTCCTTCTTTGATTCGCACAAGGTTGTAAGCTCCCCTTAGATCAATCTTTGTAAAGATCTTTGCATGTCCAAGTTGTTCCAGAAGACTAGAGATCAAAGGTAATGGATAGCGATTCTTCTTTGTCACCTTGTTGAGACCTCAATAGTCCATGCACATCCGTAGTGAGCCATCCTTCTTCTTCACAAATAAGATTGGTGCCCCAGTTGGCGATTTTGTATGACAAATGAAATTCTTGGCTTGATTCTCGTCAATATATTTCTGCAACTCAGCCAATTCTGTCTGCGATAGGTTGTGGATTGGGCCAAAAGGCGGTTATGCTCCTTCTTGCAATTCTATGGCACAATCATATGGTCGATGTTCTGGTAGCATGTTAGCATTCTTCTTTTCGAACACGTCTTGAAAATCTTTGTATTGTTTCGATATTCTTGCTGTTGAAATCTGCTCTCCACTAGTTGGAGCCACATAAATGATCAATGGTGTGCCTTCTTTATATGATCTTACAAACATTCTTGCTCCAATGAACAAGGATTTTTAGATTTGGGGTCTTCTTCCAAGCTTGTCCTCAAGTTGTTTTATAGGAAATATTATCCTCCGCAACCTCCAATCTATGGATGGATTATATTTTTTCAACCAAGAAAGACCAAGAATAATAGGATTTGACGGGGTGCTAATAATGTTGAAAATAATATAATTACTGTGGTCTTTAAACGTCACTTCTATAGGTTCTGATTCATGGGTGACACTACCAGATAATAAAGGTCGTCCATCTATTACTTCTATGTGAAAATTCATCCAAAAGTCAAATCAAGCGTGCTTATAGCCTATGGAAAGCCAATAATCCATTGTAAAACATATCAAAATTTCACAAATAGATGACTTACCATTTAAAAGTTATGGCTAAAAGAAGCAGGCGCTAAAATTTCTAAGCAAATGCAAAGGCAGCAAAGCTCCTCTTCACTTCAGCCTTTGTTGTGATCACTTCTCTTCTCCAAATTGGACATGCAATAGCTTTTTAAAATGCTCACTCCATCATCTAACTTTTTCTAAAATTTCGCATGCATGCCTCTCAAACTCCAGATTTTGTAGCTAGTTGATTCTACTCTTCAAACCCTAGCAACAATTTGCCCTCTTTGACACTTCACGGCTCATAAAACTTTCATCAAAGCTCCAAATGTATTGATTTTTGTTTTTGTAGAAAGCTTACACAAGCTACTATAAGCACCTAAAATATCAAAAAGATTGAAGAGACTGTCCGACTTGGGTGGTTGAACAAAGTTTCTGCCCTTCTTCGTCGGGTGGCAGTAAACCCTTTCCCACTCTCAAGCTCACAACTTTTGCTCTCCAACTCCAAATGCTACAAGAGATGTCTTGATAGAAAGCTAGCACAATTTTCCACACTCTTTGTAAATTTCACTAAGAAAGAGTCAAAATCAAACTTGCAGTAGCAGCTCGAAGTTTCTGCCCCTCTTCGTCGGATGGCAGCAAACTCTACTCTACTAAAACAAGCATAATGTTTTGCACACAACTCCAAAATAAGCAAGTGAGTAGGTTCTAGAATCTTCACAACTTGAAGAACACACCTACTAATTTTCATTACAAACCCTTTTATATCCACCGAGCTATCTCTCTCCAAAGTTCACTAAAAAACTCCCTCTCTCTCGGTCTAGCAAGAGGAGTATATCTCCCTTTCTTTCCATATTAGACTATGAGACGCCCACATGGGCAGCCAAATCCTATTGGATGGGCCTTATTCACCCCATGCTCTTCTTTCTTATCCCTCACAAGGTCCATTCTACCTCAAAAGTCAACAAGAAAGGTAAAACAACCTTTACTTTTCTTCTAATTACAAAAGAGTCTATTCTAGGATATAAATAAGGTAGGAACAAAACAAATAGCCATCTTAATTCACTAACTAAGTGGCTATAATAAATCCTCTCCTTATAATATCTTCTAAAATAACCTCTAGCACTCACACATGTAATAACAATAGAAACAAGATTTTTAATATTTTTATACACTGCACGTAAATGCAGTATGACATGCTCCTCCTCTAAACCTGCACATCCTTCAGTATGTGCCAAGTTTAATCCTCTTCATCTTCCATTTCAATTTCTTTATCACCTTCTGGTATTTCTTTGGTCTTTGATGGAATTAAGAATTCTTCAAGATCATTGGTGTGAAACTTTCCATCCCTTCTTCTATATGTTTTAATTCTTTTGCCAGCTATTGGGATCTTCAATAAAGTTCCATCCAACTCTCGCAGCGAATATGTGGCATTGGTATGTACTTTAACCACCACATATGGTCCAAACCATCTTCGTGCAAACTTCCTCATTGTGCTATGCTGATGTTCTAATGAATTGTCAAACACCAACACCCAATCACCTTCTTCAATTTTCTTAGACCTCATTCTATGGATTTTGTCAAATCTCTCTTTATTGCTCAATCTAGCAGCCTTAAGCCTTTTTAATGCTATTTGTATATCTTTAGACAATCTTCTAAGCTGCTGAATGCGAAGTTCTAATAGCCTTTCTCTTGTAATATCATCTTCCCAAGACAAAAATATCCAAGTTGGAACTAATTCTTCTCCACGCATAATAGGCTTATGTCCATGCATAAGTTCTACTGGCATATATCTAGTGACAGTGCTATGGGTGGTTCTATCAGCCCACAATGCAAATGGCAATAGCCTAGGCCAAAGATTAGGCTTCTCTTTACATGCCTTAACTAAGGCATGAATGATAGGAGGGTGCCTCCTCTCTATTTTGCCATTAGCTTCAGGATTGTAAGCAGTTGTTAACCTTAGCTGTACACCATATCTTTGAAAAAACAATCTTGCTTCAACTGCATCTAATTCACCCCTATCAGCTCTCATTCTTCTAATACTTCCATATCTGCTAAAAATATCTTCAAGAATAAATCTGCAAATTCCTTCCGTAGTCTTGGTTCGAAGAACTCTTCCTTCAACAAAGTTTGAGAGCTCTTTCCTTGCCAAAATAAGATACTTCATTTCCCAAATTTTAGGTGGCATTGCAACTAAGTCAATCATCCATTGGAAATGAATTGAAGGAGGATAAGTGGGATGTAGTTCATCCCTGTATCGGCCCTTAGATTGAAGTTGACATACAACACATGAAGCCACAAATTCTTCAATATCCTTATATAAATCCTTCCACCAATATCGTTCCTTAATCTTTGTATAAGTGGCCCAAAGTCCTCTGTGACTAGCCCAAAGGGCATCATGAAATTCTCTAAGCACATGGATTTTGGTTTCAAGATCATCCACCACTCTCAAAGGTAATTCATCAGCTCTTTTTGCCCTCTTCCAAAGAAGTCCATCTCTCAACAGATATCCGTATGATTGATGTCTGATATCTTTAAAAGTCTTGTCCATCCATCCTTCTTGCTTCTTCAAAGTGCTCAAATAGAGTCCAATATCTTGTAGTCTGCCTTTATATAACTCTACTTTGAATGGCAAGATGTCATTGGTTGAATTTTCTCCATCAACAGCCAATACATACCTTTCTTTTAAAAGGTCTTCAGTCTCCTCATGAGCCATCATTTCTTCTTCATGAAAATATTTGGCCCTTGATAACATATCCGCCACAGGATTCATTTTTCCAGCAATGTGCACCAAAACAAGATTCAATGACTTGATATATGCTATCCATCGAAGCATGGCAATGTCTGGTGAAGAACAATTGGCAATCATACCAAGAAGAGGTAAGCAATCAGTTTCCAATACTACATTTGCTCCAATCAAGTAATTTCTTTCAATTGTTAGAGCAGTAAGTGCATCCCAAAGCTCTCTCTTCACTTGAGGATATGCTCTCTAGCGTTCTGTAAGAATTCTTGCTCCAAAACGAATAGCAAATCTATCTCCTTTTATATCATCCTGGCCAACAGTCCACCCTATTGCTATTGGACTTGTGTCTACTGTAACAATCACCGGTCTTCCACTCTCATATTCAACTTATTTTAAAACTAGAGGTGACTTTAAAATTCCTTTCAAGTCTTCCATCGCCAAATCTTGCTCTTGTTTCCAATGAAATTTAATTTCCTTCCTTAATAATTTGTAAAGAGGCTTTGATATGTGAGCAAAATGAGGTATCCATATTTGATAGAAGACACATGCTCCTAGAAATCTTCTCACTTCAGTGATGTTACTACAAGCCATCATTTTTGCAATAGCATCAACTTTCTCAGGATTAGGCCTTCTTCCATACCGTCCACAAAGATGTCCAACTACCAAAATTTCTTCAAAACCAAATTTAGACTTCTCAATTGAAAGGGTCAAATTTGCTTCTTCAATCTTGCATAAAATCCTATCAATATCTTTAATATGCGTTCTTACAAATGCTCTGCAACCATCATTATCCAAAGTAGAGTCTTTATATTCTTCTTTACATCCTTTGATAGGAATGTCATCCACAAAGAATATAGTCTTTTCTAGTACAAACTCTCTCAAGATTTGATTCATTGAATTTTGCATATGTGCCACTGAGTTTGTAGCACCTTGAGGCAATGTGCACATTCAAACCAATCCTAACGGAGTCTTCATGGTCGTCAAGTCTCTGTTTTTGATGGCCAATTGAAATTGATCATAACCAGAGTATAGATCTCCAATGGAATATACAGCATGTCCAACAAACGCTTCTACTACTTCATCCACAATTGATCTTGATCCTTTGTTCCTAATGGTAACCTGGTTAGCTGGTTGCATATCTTGGATGAATTGTAATGCTCTAGACTTCTTAGGAACAGTAAACCAAAGATTAGAATATGGAGCCATTGAAGGCTCAAGTATTCCCATATGCATTTTCTCCTTCAATAAGTCAACTAATTTAGGAAGTAATGCTCGTGGAATTGATATTGGCTTCAAATCCCATGGCACATGTGGTACTATAAAAATAACCATGGGTGCTACTAAACCTGGTCGCACACATCCAATCTCATCTGGTGAAGAGGCAAAGGCCTTTCTATGTTTTGAGAGCATCTCTTGAAACATCTTTTCTTCTTGTTCTAACAAGAATTCTCTCCCTCTAATCTTCAAGTTTGCAAATGTTTCTTTAATAAATTTTTGCCCAATCTTCCTAGCTTCTCTTAAACTTGGCTCCTTCTCTGCTTGTTTGACATGCTCATCAGTATTTAATGGAAGTTGAGTTGCTATAGGCTTTACTTTTTTAGCAATTGTTTTATATTTTGTATTTATCATGGCCTCAAGATCCAACTTATAACTTTGGCATAAATCTTTGCTTTCCATTGCATCTATTATTTCTTGATATAATGCTCTTGAGTGAATTTCAATCATAATATTTGTACCATTACTTTCTTCTTCTTTAATCTGCAAGTTACATAAAACTTGCAATATATCATCTCTAATGCCTTTTTCTTCATATATTCCAGAAATATACTCACCATTTAAAAGAGCCTTTACATTTTTTAGATTTTTCTCCATCTTTTTAATGATCCTTTTATTTACAGAGTCCAGATCTTTTATATCCGTAAAACTCACAAACCCATACTTAGTCATTCCAATAAATCCACTTTTAATGCCATGTATATTGGGGAGCTCAAAAATATTCGGTCCTTCTGCACCCGTGGATCCCTATTCTCCATGAGTGCAATTCAGAAATCCAAAAAGTGTAAAGAATTAGGCAGAGGTCCATCCCTAAGACAAACTCGATGCTTCTCATGTTCAGACTTCACTGTCAAGAATTGTACAGATTTCTTGCCATCACAGCTTCGAATTTGTGCATAATGAGATCCATCATTCAACACCTTAGTTTCCATTCTTGATGCAGTGATGTAAGGTTGTCCTAATATCACGGGATAAGCACCATCATTTTGAACAAAATTTTTTTGTTCTACTTCCATATCTCCAATCTTTGTCGCAATTTTTGGACAAGCTCCAAATAATTGTGTTCGCCCACAATTTGCAGCCCTCATAATCCATCCATGATTAGTATCAATTGGCCATTTATTTTTCTCATAAATATTTTGAGACATAATGTTTATCTCTAAGCCATGGTCCACAAGAGCCAAAACTGATTCATCTAATCCTCCAAGTTTGATCCTTGTCTCTGTGGTAGCTCTAGCCCAAAATGGTTGAATATAATCCATTCCTTCCTTGTCTTCTCTATCAATCCCATGCACAATTGCACAATCAAAGGTCCTCACTTCTACCTCAGTATTTCTCCCATGTGCTGCCACAGATACTAATCCATCCACTGCTTCTTCTTTCTCTTCTTGAGTTTGCAAGGCCTGGACCTTTATGTCATAGCTTCTCACCCCCTCTTTGTTATTTTCCACCATCTTCTTATATTCCACAAAACCTTTATCTTTGGTCATATTACTCTTGTTGCTGACCACACAGGTTTGTGCAAACATTTGTAAGATCATATCTTCCTCCTCATTAGTCAAATAGTCATTTTGTTCTTTAACCATTTGACCATTATTAGCCTTCTCTTCCATAGTTATTGGATCACACATCAAAGCAAATACTTGTCCGATTTCAAACTCCTCATCTTTGGTCATATGCGTGTCCAGAGCCTTCATCATGACTGTTTCAACTGTCATCTGTCTCTTCTTCTTAATGACATCAATGATCAATTCATGAAAATCTTTTTTAGCAATGCCAAGAGCCTCTCTTAATGTAAATTCAATCTTGGCATCCAGGATTCTTTCTTCTAACACCCCTTTCATGTCAATGGAAGATTCAATGTCAGATTGAAGCTTATAGGCAGGTCCCTTACCTTTTCCTTTAGAATCAGCTTCCCTTTCCTTTTCTTTGGCATTGTCTGTCCTCTCTTCCCATTTTTCCTTTAGAAGTGGCCCTTCTCCTGAATGATCAAAGACAGAGGACCTCCCAGGTCTTTGCCGTGTATGAGCAGCAGGACCTTCTACCTTTTCACCTTTTTTGAGCTCCTGGATTTTTTTCTTAGATATTGGCTCCCTTGTATCATCATTCTCAGAGGTTCGCCCTCTCTTCTCTTCAACAAAGACATCATAGTCTTTAGTTTTGTCTTAAACTTGACCTAAAAAAACTTTGATGCTAGCAGTTTCAACAGGGTCATCCCAACCAGTGACATTTCGAATGGCTTGAGCCCCTCTGCGCAAAATTTCAACAGATGGAGCTTCTAAAGTCTTAATTTTTTGTTGCTCCACTCCTATATGGAATGTCTCAGCACCTTGTCTATGTAAACAATTAGACCTTCCCATCTTTTCTTCCATAAGTTTTTTCATCCCTCCCTTGCCAAAATTGATACTCAAAGGCAAGTTAGTAGATGCATCATGAATCTTACCATCTTTGAAGACAATAATACCTGCTTTAATAGCTTCATCACATGATTTGCAACTTCGAAGATTGTGACTGTCTTCTCCATCACAATAAATGCATGTCTTCACAAATAATCTTGCACCTTCAGATGATTGAGGGTCTCGGGACTTTTTCAATTCACTCATTTCCACCTTCAAATCCCTAATACCCTTTATAAGCTCATCTAAAGTTTTTTCTTCAACTGTCTAGACTATCTTAAGAAATGTTGTTGAAGAGGTTGGAGCAAATGATACCTTAGAAGCTTTTGTAGCAGGCTTCGATACTATATCCATCTGAGTTGTCACACTTCTGGATTTCATTTTCCGTTGCTTTGCCACAAGAGCAACTGCTTCCTCCACTCTTCTCCAATCATTTGTAAAACCTCCTTCGGTGGTTCGATCACCTAAAAGCAAAAAGAGTCTATCTTCCAAAGCATCATCTGCTGCTTGCAAGAATAACTCAGCCTTCCTAGTATCAAAAAGATGTCTTTTTTCTAAAGGAAATTGGTTGTATTTCTTCTCAAAATCTCGCAGCAATTCATTTGGACCCATAGTATTTCCAGGCCGCTCTTCAATCCAATCAATAAAAGACCTCTTGGTCATCCTCTGTGAGTCTTCTTCAAAGTACTCATCATGCAATCTCTCTTCAAATGTCATCCAAGTAATAACATTTGCATCCCTTCGAATTTCTTCCACTTTCTCACGAATCTCAGGCACAACAGCTAATGTGAAAGTTTATATCATTCGAGCCTCAAGTACCTGTTGCACCTCCATCTCACAAACATAAACCTTCAAAAATCTGGTGATGTCCTTCCCATCAAATCTTCCAATCTTGTCAATAACACCCTTCAAAGCCTTGGTAGCTCCATTACCTCCAGCTTGAGTTTTATACTGATCCATAAATATTGCCAAAGCTCCTAGAATGGTGTCCATATTTGATTGGGCTCTAAAAGAAGTCCCTCCAGTATCCTCCATATTACCTTAGCCAAAACTAATAGCTCCAAAGCGTCTCTCAGTGGAAGCACCAAATATATTAGGTAGAGAGAATTCGCCTTGGAAAAACGCCGAGTTCCTAGCTGCTACTAGAACTAGCAGAGAACATGAGAGGAAGCCGTACAAGTATCTTCTATACTTGCACAATATTTGTTCAAGCTTTCAAATTATACTTGTATTAGACTTGTACAAATCTTGTACAAATATAAAGTATAAATACTTGAATAATACTTGTATAAATACTTATATAATACTTATATAATCCTTGGTATAATACTTATACAAATACTTGTATAAATATTATATATAATACTTGTAAAATACTTGTATAAATACTTGATATAATACTTGTATAATCCTTGGTATAATACTTATACAAATACTTGTATAAATACTTGTACAAATATTATGTATAATACTTGTATAATACTTATATAAATACTTGATATAAATACAAGTATATATACTTATATAAAAGATATAAGCAAAGTATGTATGTATTCAAGTATACCTCAAAATACAACCGCATATGAGGAATACAAGTTATACAACAAGCTGAAACTAAATAAATCACTAAAAATTCATCCAAAGGTCGAATCAAGCATGCTTATAGCCTATGGAAAGCCAATAATCCATTGTAAAACATATCAAATTTTCACAAATAGATGACTTACCATTTAAAAGTTATGGCTAAAAGAAGTAGGCGCTAAAATTTCCAAGCAAATGCAAAGGCAGCAAAGCTCCTCTTCACTTCAGCCTTTGTTGTGATCACTTCCCTTCTCCAAATTGGACATGCAATAGCTTTTTAGAAAGCTCACTCCATCACCTAACTTGTTCTAAAATTTCGCATGCATGCCTCTCAAACTCCAGATTTTGTAGCTAGTCGATTCTACTCTTCAAACCCTAGCAACAATTTACCCTCTTTGACACTTCACGGCTCATAAAACTTTCATCAAAGCTCCAAATGTATTGATTTTTTGTTTTTGTAGAAAGCTTACACAAGCTACTACAAGCACTTAAAATATCAAAAAGATTGAAGAGACTGTCCGACTTGGGTGGTTGAACAAAGTTTTTGCCCCTCTTCGTCGGGTGGCAGCAAACCCTTTCCCACTCTCAAGCTCACAACTTTTGCTCTCCAACTCCAAATGCTATAAGAGATGTCTTGATAGAAAGCTAGCACAATTTTCCACACTTTCTATAAATTTCACTAAGAAAGAGTCGAAATCAAACTTGCAGTAGCAGCTCGAAGTTTCTGCCCCTCTTCATCGGGTGGCAGCAAACTCTACTCTACTAAAACAAGCATAAATGTTTGCTCACAATTCCAAAACAAGCAAGTGAGTAGGTTCTAGAATCCTCACAGCAGTACCTACTAATTTCATTACAAGCCCTTTTTATATCCACTCGAGCTATCTCTCCTCCAAAGTTCACTAAAACTCCCTCTCTCTCGGTCTAGCAGAGGTATGTCACCCTCTTCCATATTAGACTATAGAGACGCCCATGGGCATGAAGATGGGCGCATTACTATACTCTTCTTTCCTTTTCTAGGTCCATTCTACCTCAAAAGTCAACAAGAAAGGTAAAACAACCTTTACTTTTCTTCTAATTTCAAAAGAGTCTATTCTAGGATATAAATAAGGTAGGAACAAAACAAATAGCCATCTTAATTTACTAACTAAGTGGCTATAATAAATCCTCTCCTTATAATATCTTCTAAAATAACCTCTAGCACTCACACATATATTAACAATAGAAACAAGATTTTTAATATTTTTATACACTACACGTAAATGCAGTATGACAGCGTGTGCCATCTAACTTGTCTGGAAGGCTACTATGAGGTTCCTTTCATTGTAGAAGTAATGGTTCTCATTGAACTACAGGTAAAGCTGCTTCTTCTGGTGCAAAAATTCGAGGCTGATGAAGCCGTGATTGTGCTATTCCAGATGGTCCATCATTATGAAGTCTTGCAAAGACTCCTTCCATCATCGTAGTTCTCTGTGATAACGTAGCAAGAACATTCATAATGGCGTCCATCTTAAACTCCAAACTTTCACTCATATTAATGTCTTGACCTCCAACCATTCTAACAGAAAGGAAGCAATTGTTTCATCAAGGAGGAAATATTGGTTTAAAAGAGGGTACTCCGCAACCTCTAAAATGCCTTAAGACCTTCAAGAAGAGGGGTAATCCACTCTCTCCAAGAAGAATAAGACTCCAATATTATGACAAAAAGATATCAGTTTAGAGGAGGGTAATCCGCAACCTCTAAAATACTAGTGTACCTTCAAGAAGAGGGGTAATCCACACTTCAACAAGAAGGAACCAACTCTGATATCCAAGGTGAGAGTAGTCTCGACAAATTGTCACGGACACAAATTATAGACTTAAAGTCTAAACAAAAAGTTCAAGAAGGACTGGCAGGAATTGGATTAATATCACGGATATAGAATATAGACTTGAAGTCTAAACAAGAAGTTCAAGAAGAATTGGTAGGAACTAGATTAATCAGATGAGTACAAAAACAACACCAGAGAGGTGAGCTAGAGCTCCAAGAGATGTGTTGTCGAGACTGAAGAACTCTTCAGCCTCGACTCCAATATATACTCCTACCTAAGAAGCTTCTCAAGTAGCTTCCTCCAATTAAAGAGCTTCTTAAACAACTTCTACTAACTAGGAAGATATTAGAAGGCTCTGGAAGATTCTAGAGAGTTCTAAGAAACTTCTAGAATGTTCTAGAAGATTCTAACAAGTATGTCCTTGACACTAGGAAGATATTAGAAGGCTCTGGAAGGTTCTAGAGAGTTCTAAGAAACTTCTAAAATATTCTAGAAGGTTCTAAAAAATATATGCTTGACAATAAGCAAGTGGATTGACCTATTTACAAATCAAAAATAGTCTAAGCCTATGATAATGTAGCTTGTCACAATGACAAATAATCTTGATTTTATGATAAAGTAGCCATATTTTATCACTAACATGGAATTGAAATTATTTCTTATGATAAATATCTGCGTTGGTATTTTATTGTTCTTAAGCTTTTTTTCAATTGCACCTTCATTATTATATATAGCTCTAACAATCAATTTGTGAAGTCTTTTGCTACAAGATTATCAGCTTTTAAGAAGTTAAAAGTATCAAGTCGTGGATGATAATCATAATTGGCAAAAAAAAATATTTATTGATTAGGAGAATGTACCAAATTATTGTAAGCAAACTTTACCAATGGCAAAAGAGTTGTCCAATCATCTTAATGATAATTGATAGTATATCTTAAATACTACTCCAAAATTTAATTTACCCATTCCGTTTGTCCATCAATTTTAGAGTGGAAGATTGATGATACTTTTATGTCCATCTTCAATATTTTGAAAAGGATTTTTTAAAATTTTGATACAAATTATTTCTCTCTATTTGATATAATATCCTTTGACAATCTATAATATTGATAGATATAGTCAAAGAAGAGTTTAATTATTTCTTCACTTGTGATAGATCTTATACATGGTACAAAATGTGCCATTTTAGTGAAATGATCTACATTTATAAATGTAAAATCATATGAATTTGAAATTAGTAGATTTGTGATAAAATCCATAGAAATAGAGGACCATGATTGTTTTGATATAAGTAATAGTTAAAGAAGTCTATAAGGTCAATGACAAGGAATTTTTAATCTTTAATAAATATTATATGATTACACAAATTTTTTAACTACCTTCTATATTGAAGTCACAAAAAATCTCTTGATATTAGTTCTAAAATCTTGTTGTATCCAACATATCTTGTTACAAGGAAGTTGTGAAGAGCTTCAAGAGTACATAATCATACTCCACCTTTTGGAACATACAAGCATCTTTTGAAATAAAGTAGATTATTTTTAAACTCAAACTTAGAAGTATCATGAGACTTAGATGAATCATTTTTAATATTATAATTAAGAAGGCCTTAAGATATATTTGATTGGACTTGCTTGAAAAAAATTGAATCAACAATCAATATTGATTTCATTACTTAAAGATGAAATTATTCTAACTTTAATAAAATCATTCTCTATTGATTAAAAGCTACATTTTCTTCTTTTGGTGTAAAATAAGAATGTTTAGAAAGGGCATTAAACAAACTTTGTTATTTTTTTGGTTGATAAGTAATAATGAATTCAAATCTTGATAAAAACATGTTTCAATAAGCCTAACAATGATTCAAAATATGAACTGACATGAAATACTTGAGGTTCTTGTGACTTGTATATAGAATAATTGGATTTGAAGTGCCTTGTAGATAATGACACCATTCTTGAAAGGAATCTACAATTATAAAAAATTCTTTATTGTGAATCTCATAGTTAATCTCGGTTACTAAAAATTTTTTAAATAAAAAATTATAAGATGAAGTTTTTTATTTGCTCCTATTTGTAATAATATTATACCTAAGATAAAGTTTGATGCATCTATTTTCATAAAAAATATTTTGGAAAAGTCAATATAATATAAGATTGATATAAAAATAAAATCTATGTTTAAAGTTTTAAATAATACTTTTGTTTTTTTATTTTACTCGAGTTTTTTTAATAAATTAAATATATAAATAGAGCTACAATTTTAAAAAAGTTCTTGATAAAGATTTGATAGTAATTAGCAAATTCTAAAAAATATTGTATATTTTTTATTATTCTTGAAATTTTTTTTTCCATAATTGTATAAACTTTCTTAAGATCCATTATTAAATCATCATTTGAAGTGATGTATCCTAAAACTCAACTTAAGTAGTGTAATTTTTTTTTATTTTTTATCTTGGCATATAATCATGTATCTCTAAGTTTTTGTAATACACAGTAAATATAAAATTCATATTGTTCTATGTTCTTAGAATAGATCAAAATATTGTCGAAATAATAAATAATAAAATCATCAAAAAAGTCATAAAAAATATCGTTCATAAGATATTAAAAAACAACTGGTGCATTCATAAGTCCAAAAAATATGGTATTATATTCAAAATGTCTATATCTAGTTTGAAATGCAATCTTCTATTCATCATCTTCTTTGATGTAGACCAATAAGAACTTGAATTAAAGAGATGAGTATATGAACAATATCAAGAAAGATGAGTTAGAACTCTAACAGATGCATTGTCAAGACTGAAGAACTCTACAACCTTGATGCCTATATATTCTCTTCTCTAGGATGCTTCCTAAGCAGCTACTATCAAACTAAGAAGCTCTTCAAGCAGCTTCTACCAAGTGGAAAGCTTCTTGAATTCCTTCCACTAACTAGAAAGCCTTTTGAATTCCTTCCATTAACTAACAAGCTTCTTCAACTCCTTGCATTAATTAAGAAACTTCTCAACCAACTTTCACCAACTAAAAAGCTTTTCAACCAACTTTCATTAACTCTAGAAGCTTTTAGAAAATTCTAAAAGATTCTGTAAACCTTTGAAGTGTATGTCCTTAATATCACTTCCTTCTCTAGTAACAAGTTCCAAAAGGAGCTCAATCTTACTACATACGTAAAAAATCAAGAATATGATGTATTATTGAGGCTATATATTATATTTTTTGTTCTTATGCAATAAATTCTATTGGTCCTCAAAAAAATTGCCTATAACCTTGAGCTGTTACCTCCATTGTTGAAATATCCCATCCAAAGATCTGATCTTTATTATGGCCTTTAAAACATCCTCCAAACAAGATTTCAAGACTAAAAGGATTCACCTTTTCAAATTCAAGCAATATCATTAAACCTCAAGTATTGGAATTGAGACTTGCATAATTGGATCTTACTCTTAATGGCTCTAACCTAGGTTGTATTTAGCGCTGAAATGTGTTGTCTTCACTTTCTAACACTGGTTCATTCAAAACTTGTGTGGCAAACAAATCTCCTGAGTCTTTTTCTTTTGATACTTGAAGGTTTGACATAGTGACTAATTTACTACTATTGTTCTATTCTATCTTAGAACAGATGACTACATCTTAATAAAGGCTTTAATTTAACTCTCCTCCTCTTTATGAATATTCTTTAAAACCAATCTTCACTAAGAAGTTATCATCAAATATATTTGGATTTGTAGAGATAGAGTCAATGAAATTCCTGTACCTTTTGAGGCGCATTGATGAGATTTGCGGCCAGTTCCCATATGTACTCATTAATGTCATAGCTCCACCAATGAACAAGATATTCTATCAAGGACATACTTATCAGAACCTTCTAGAACATTCTAAAAAATTCTTAGAACTCTCTAGAACCTTCCAGAGCCTTCTAGTATCTTCCTAGTTGGTGGAAGTTGCTTGAGAAGCTCCCTAGTTGGTGAAAGCTGCTTGAAAAGCTTCCTAGGTGGGAGTATATATTGGAGTCGAGGCTGAAGAGTTCTTCAGTCTCGACAACACATCTCTTGGAGCTCTAGCTCAGCTCTCTTGTGTTGTTTCTATATTCATCTAATTAATCTAATTCTTGCTAGTTCTTCTTGAACTTCTTGTTTAGATTTTCAATCTATATTCTGCGTCCGTGACAATTTGTCGAGACTGCTCTCAACTTAGATATCAGAGCTAGTTCCTTCTTGTTGGAGTGTGGATTATCCCTCTTCTTGAAGGTACACTAGTGTTTTTGAGGTTGCAGTGTCGTGGTGAGAGTCTTAGCCCTAAGAAACACTTGATCTTTTGTGCTTCTAGTTTCTTAAGTACAAGATAAGATTCATAAAGTTCACAAAATTGAAGAATTTACATAAAAACATACTTTATTAACCCTAACATATTCTGCCTTTAGAAACCTGCCCTCAAATTTGCCCATAAATCCTAGGATAACACATCAATTGAAGCAAAATATGGACACAAAGTACTTAAAGAAGTAAGGAAGCAAACCCCATAATCCTTTTGATTATAGCTCATGTGATTAGAGAGAACCATGTTGTCAAAGAAATCCCTCCGTGCTGCCTTTGATTCTAGACCCCCTTTGCTTCACACCTTCATTTCTCTTTATTATCAAAACCCCAAGTATTGAAATTTGGTAGGCTTGTTGCTTGTTTTATGTTGTAAACATCTTCTAATTTTTGCTCCAAAATTTCTTCTTTGAAATAGAGTTATAGACTCTACCCTTCTCTTTCAATTCTGTCTTCTAACAACTCTGGATCCGACTACAAATTTCTTCATAATTCTTTAAACATAACTCCAATAGAAATCAATTTTTTACACAACTTAATAGACTCATATATCTACAAACCCCAATAAATTTTATTCAAAATGCTACTCTCATCACAAAGATCAGTGCAAACTTCACTGACTTGGAGATAGACCCCTATCACTTTGAAAGAGCATAATATTTTTTTAATAAGACAAATGAGTATCAAACTTACTCTCATCTCTTTCTTAACTTGCTTAGATCACGTCTATCAATTTTCACACTCAAATTGTTTTTCTAACTCCATTCATACCCAAAAAAACCCACACACACATACACTCTACCCATACAAATCCCAATTCTGCTTTCACTCTATTTCTCTTTTCACTTACATCCGGTTAAAATTTCACTCATAACTCTTTGCTTAGAGATCATATTGACTTAAGATTTTGATAAAAAATGGTAAACTCTATAAGAAACAAAACTCCAATAAAATTTGCTTCTAAAGTCCAAATGGTTCTCAAGACCCGAGGCCCGAAATTTAGTAACCCTCACTGCCCTAGTCTTAAATACATGCAACTTTGATGACTCATATCTCCCTTGATATTTAACCAACAGATATGAAAAAAATTTCCATATGTTTCTTATCTTGTCTACTTTAAACCCACAGAAAATTGCACTTAAAATCCTCTCTAAGCTTCTTGTACACACAAAAATGTATACTGCCTATCAAAAAGAAATCCTATGCCTCCAAAAGAACCCTCCTCCTTCTTCTTCACGACCCCTTCTTGTCATCTCGGCCTGGTCTTCCTTCTTCCCTTGGTCAAAGAGACACCTCAACCATGTCTTTCCACCTCTTCAATTTTTTCTTTTGGATTAATTTAAAGAAATCTCACTTTTTAAGGTAGATTTCTATTCTATCTTCTTACTACCATTTTTCTACCAACTTCTCTTCTAATTTCAGCCCACAATATTTAAGTTTAGATCTAAAATAGAAGATAATAAAGATAAAATAGATCTAAGATAAAATAGAAGAAAATCTAATAAGTAGAAAGAAACAATTAAGATTAGATTAGAGATAAAAAAGAAAGAACTACATCCTATACTGCCAAGTCAAAGAAGCTTGTGTAGTTAAGTTCGTAGCTACTATGGAGTTGACTTGGATTTGAATCTACTTGACTTCACTGTAGAAATCCTTGGCTTCATGATTTAGTACTCCTAGTGGGAATTTCAGCAGGAAATTAGTAGTTTCGCCTACCTATCATCCCTGAGCTTGTGATAAATATTATAACCTCCAAGATAATGTGGTTATAACCACAACCCCTTCACTTTTTCATCCTCTCTTCTTCTAATCTTAATCTTTTTATTTTAACACATTCCTTTATATCTTTCACATTATGTTTTAATTTATAATGTGACAGCGGATTATCCTCCTTTAAATTGATATCTTTTCCGTTATAATATTGGAGTCTTTTTCTTCTTGGAGAGAGTGGATTATCCCTCTTCTTGAAGGTCTTAAGGCATTTTAGAGGTTGTGGAGTACCTTCTTCTAAACCAATATTTCCTCTTTGTAAAAACAATTACTTTCTTTCTCTTAGAATGGCCGAACATCAAGACATTAATATGATTGAAAGTTTGGAGTCCAAGTTGGATGCCATTATGAATGCTCTTGCCATGTTGTTACAAAGAACTATGGTGATTGAAGGAGTCTTTGCAAGACATCATAACAATGGAGCATCCGGATTAATATAATCTGGGCTTTGATAGCTTCAAGCTTCTACACTAGAAGAAATAGCTTTACTTGTGGTTCAACAAGAACCATTGCTTCTACAATATGAAGAGCCTAAAATTAGCCTTCCAGACAAGTTTGATGGTACACGCTATTGAGGAAGAGAGGGTCTACCTCAAGAAAGCACCAGGCTTCTCGCTGCAACTAATTTTCTCAAACAAGTTACAAGATGAGAGAAATTCCAAATTTATATATATATTTTTCTTTTTTAGAGCCAATTACATCACATACAAAAGTCTTAGATGCACAAGAGCACCCAAGTTTGATAAAACACACAAAAACCTTATTTAACCTTGAGAAGGATTTTATCCGAAACCTAACAATATATATTTCCTAATCAGACCGTCCAAACAAGCTCAAATTTTTCAATAAGTACTAATGTATTTTTAACAACTACCACAACAAATTTCAACCATAGATTCATTGCCGATTGTCAAATATCACTGATAATGTTACAGTAGTTTTAAACCCTTTACTATTGACACTTGAACGCAAAATTCTTCATATCTCATAACTCCAGCATTCAAACGCTGCAAAATTTGGTATGTAGTTTTTCAACATAATAATACACATCTTTGAAAATTTTGAGCCAAAAACTTGTCCAAGAGATCAAGATATGGCTCAAACCATCACTATGAACAAATAGTAAACTTACTTCCTTTGGAATTAGATGCCCTGACTTCAACCCACAATATCTCTTTCATCCAAATTCCAAAAGCAATTATTTCTTCACAAAAAGTGTAGGTCTTGAAATTTCCTTTCCAATTGCACCTCTCAATTTCCAAAAGCCCTTATACAACTCAGTATGTTTTGAAAAGAGCGATAATATATACCAAATCTTCACCTTAACTTTAAACAACTATATCTTTCTCATCCCAACTCCAAATCGGCTAATTTTTGTACTTAGATTATACTTTAAATCCTAATATTTCTAATCCTAACCTTTGTTCTTCAAATGGCCGCCTCGAAGTTGCTCCAGACCTCAAGAAGGTGGCGAACAGCCCCTAGAAGCCTATTGGGCATGACCACCGGCCAATAGGGGTGAAGGCCCCCATTTCCATTCTTCATCCATCCATTTTTTTTTACATTGGTGGTTTGGATTTTCATCCTTAGGCCCAATTTCAACTCTTAGAACATTATACTAAACATCTAGGTTCCATATAACTTAAACACTATAGCCAAAAAAAAAAAAAATAGGAATCCTAAAATCTCCACCAATTTAAAATAGCCTCATTTTGTTCTTTGCCCCATTTGAATTTGCTTCCCTTCCTCAAAAGTTTATATAAAGGTTCTGACACA
This sequence comes from Physcomitrellopsis africana, assembly GCA_036785485.1. Taxonomy (NCBI): domain Eukaryota; kingdom Viridiplantae; phylum Streptophyta; class Bryopsida; order Funariales; family Funariaceae; genus Physcomitrellopsis; species Physcomitrellopsis africana. The sequence continues at coordinate 87,022 of JAWRVF010000833.1, forward strand.
TGAGTAAAATGAGGTATCTAGATTTGATAAAAAATATAAGCTCCAAGAAATCTCCTCACTTCAGTAATACTATTACAAGCTTTTATTTTTGCAATAGCATCCACCTTTTCTGGATTAGGCTTTCTTCCATAGTTTCCACACAAATGGCCCACTACCACAATTTCTTCAACTCTAAACTTGGATTTGTCAATAGATAGGATTAGATTTATCTCCTCAAGCCTCTTCAAAATCTTCTCTACATCTTCAATATGTTGTGTGACAAACTTTCTGCAACCAAGTCCATCAACCGCTGCATCCTTAATTTCTTCTCTACTACCCTTGATTGGTATATCATCCACAAAAGGTATATTTTTTTCAAGCACAAAGTCCTTTAAAATTTGGTTCATTGTATTCTACATATGTGCCACCAAATTAATAGCACCTTGAGGCAATATACACATCCGTACCAAATCCAAAGGTGTTTTCATTGTTATCAAATCCCTACTCTCTGCAGCAAGTTGAAACTGATCATATCCAGAGTACAGATCCCCAATTGAATAGATGGCATGGCCTGCAAATGCCTCTGCAATCTCATCCACAATTGGTTTAGATTCCTTGTTTCTGATCGTTATTCCATTAACAAATTGCATGTTTTGAATAAATCTTAATGCCCTGGATTGGCACTGTAAACAAACGATTGGAATATGGACCCATAAAAGGTTCAAGGATCCCCATTTCCATCTTTTTTTTGAGCAACTCAATAAGTTTTGGAAGCAAAACTCTTGGAACTGGAATGGATTTTAAGTCCCACGGTATATGTAGAATTGTAAAGATTACCATAGGCGCTACTACATTTGGATGGACACATCCAATCTCATTAAGCCTAGATGTAAAAGCCTTTCCATGTTTAGAAAGCATTTTCAAGAATAAATTCTTCTCGAGTTCAGTTAAAAACTCACCCTCTCCAATCTTTAACTTCCCAAGTCCTTCCTCTGTAAACTGATGTCCAATCCTTTCATAGCTCCTTAATCTTGGTTCCATTTCAGCTTGCTTGATATGATCCCTCGAATCCTCTGGTAGTTGAGTTGCCACTGGCTTTACTTTCTTTGCTACTAATTTATACTTGGCATCTACCGTAGCTTCAGTTTTCCATCTATAAACTTCAATCTTTTCATCTCTATCTTCCATGAATTGTTGTATTTTATCATAAAGGCACTGATGATGGATTCCAATCATGACATTGCTGCTATCTGCTTTTTCAACCAGCTCATCTATTCTTTCCAATTGTTGTTAAAGATCAACCAAAAATCCAGCCCATTCTACTATTTCAGAAATAATTTCATCTTCCAAAATCATCTTCATTTTTTTGTAAGTCTTTTCCATTTTTTTTATGTTGGCTCTACATCTAAAAGCCATCACACTCACTTTTTTGAAATCCAAAATACTGTTGTCAATCAAATTCAAAACTTTGTACCTGTCATTATGCATATTAGGGAATGCCACTATGAACGGAATACTTGCACCCGCGGACCTCCATCCTCTATACATGCTTCTCAAAAATCCTGAAACACCTCTTCAATATTAAGAGGTGCCTCTCGTAATTGATCTCTATGCCTCTCATGTTTTGGCCACACCATAAGAAATTGCATTGAGCTTCTTCCATCACAGCAATAATAAATGCATGTTTTTCTCATCCTTGCATAATGGGATCCATCATCCAATACTTTGGTCTCCATCCTTGAAGCTGTAATATAAGACTATCTAAGAATGATTGGGTATGTGCTACAAGCTTACACATAAAAATTTTGATCCACTTCCACATTACCAATCTTGGTTCTTACCGCACGACATGCACCAAAGAGCCCTCTTTTTTTATTATTGACTGCCCTCAACACCCAACCATGACCGGTATCAATGGGCCATTTTCTCCTCTCATAAATTTGCTTGGATATGATATTGATTTCTGATCTATGGTCCATAAGAGCTAATATGGTTTCATCCAAATTTCCAAATTTAATCCAAGCTTCTGTAGCGGCCTTTGCCCAATATGGATGAGCATATCCTATCTTCCCTTCATTCATAATCTCATCACCAGCAACAGAAAAATATGCATTTATTATTGCTTCTTCTATATAGCTCCCTTCGTTTCTTTCTATTATCATGTTGATATGTCCTTCATTTTTACAACCATTTATATCCTTTTGAACTTTCTCCTCTTCATTCTCATCCATAGATTTTTCCAAATTTATTTGAAATTTAGAAAAAAACATATTCAAAACTTCAATCTCAAAATCTTCAGTCATATCATCTTCCCAACTCTCTTCCTGTTGCTCTTTAATTTTATAAAGTTTGGTTTTATCCTCTCCAGTGTGACCTTCATTAGTTTTTGAATCACACATGGTAGAGAACACTTTTTCCAATCTCATTCCCTTCTTCTTCAGTCATACAAGTGTCTATTATAGTAGACATAACCGTTTTAGTAGTCATTTTACGTTTCCTTTTTATAGCATCGATTATCAATTCATGAAAATCTTTCTTTGCAATTTCCAAGGCTTCCCTCAAGGTAAATTTTATCTTGGCATCTAGAATTCGTTCTTCTAAAATGCCTTTCATATCCACTGAAGATTCAATGTCAGATCGAAGTTTATAAGCAGGGGGTTTAGCCTTACCTCTTCTTGCATCTTCTTCCTCCTTCTTCTAATCCTTCTCCATCCTTTCCTCCCATTTTTCCTTAGGCAATAGTACATCTCTAGGATGTGAAGTTGAAGATGTTGTTTGGAGTGGTTGGTTGGTTGTAGGGATTGCTTGTTCTTTCCCCTTGTCACCTTCATTGCTTCTTCGAGTCTGTCTTTTGTTGGCAGGCTCTCTACCTCCTTCTTCTTCTATATTTCTTCCCCTCTTCACTTCCATACATACATCCTGGATTTCATCTTTTTCATGCTCTCTTTTAAAATAGGCATGGGTACTAGCTATATAAACTGGATCATCCCATTCAGTTTTTTGCCTAATAACTTGAGCTCTTTGTATCATAGCCTCTCGATTTATTATAGATGGAATTTCAACATTGTTTTGCCATGCTATGATCTGATAGGCATCATCATTACCTGATTTTCAAGCTCTAGACTTCACCATTCAATCCTCCATCAATCGTTTCATTCTACTTTTACCAAAATTGGTACCCAAAGGAGAATTTGTAGCTGCATCTCTAATCCTTCTCTCTTTAAAAGTTATCTTGCCATTCTTGTAAGCCCCAGCATATTCTGTACAATTATTTCTACTCTGGCTTGTATCATTGCACCAGATGTACCTCATCACATAGTTCTTTGATGGCTGTGATGGCTGTGACGGTCTACTTCCTTGATTCCTCTTCAATTCACTCATTTCAACCCTTAGATCTTTTATTTCCTTTATCAATTCCTCCAGTGTGTTATCATCCATATTTTTGCCCTTTCTAGAGACCATAGATGATATCGCTGGTTTTAATGACACACTTGGAACTGATAAAGCAACCGATTTTTTAAGTTTGCTTACCGGTGTTGCTTAAGTATAGATTCCAACTCCTCTAGATCGCACCCGTTGCTGCTTTTCCAATAGGATGATGGACTCCTCCATCCTTCCTCAGTCCGTATTAAATCCAACTTTAGCAGCTCCATCTCCCAAAAGTAAAAAGAGCCAATCTTCCAAAATCTCATCTGTAGCTAGTAGAAACAATTCAACCTTCCGACCATCTATAAAATGCTTTTTAGATGCAGGAAGTTATCCATACCTCTTTTCAAATTCTCAAAGAAGCTCATTTGGCCCCATCTGCCTTCCAGGTCATTGTTCCACCCAATCTAGAAAAAAGCTCTTTGTCATTCTGTCTGTATCTTCATCAAAAAATTCATCTCGCATTTGTTCTTCAAACTTGGACTATGTAATTGATGCAATACTTGTCCTCAAATGACGCACCCGATCTTGAATTTCAGGAACAACAGCCAGATCAAAGGTTTCAAGCATTCAAACTTCTAGAACTTGATGTATCTCCATCTCACATACATAAATTTGAAGGAATTTGATGGCATCTTTACCATCAAACTTGCCCACCTTATTGATGATGCCTCGTAATGCCTTCGTAGCTCCAGTGCTATGTGTATTTGCCCTTTGTTGCTCCATAAGCATCGTAATAACTCGTAAAATATCCATCGGTCTTCCAATTCAACCTCCTTCATCTGAATTTTTTCTAGATTTTACATCTCCCATCTTTTCTTCTTGAAAAATCAATGCCTTGAGGCTCTCTTAGTGGAAGCACCAAATATATCGAGGAAGAGAGGGTCTGCCTCAAGAAAGCACCAAGCTTCTCGCTGCAACTAATTTTCTCAAACAAGTTACAAGATGAGAGAAATTCCAAATTTATATATATATTTTGCCTTTTTAGAGCCAATTATATCACATACAAAAGTCTTAGATGCACAAGAGCACCCAAGTTTGATAAAACACACAAAAACCTTATTTAACCTTGAGAAGGATTTTATCTGAAACCTAACAGTACATATTTTCTAATCAGACCGTCCAAACAAGCTCAAATTTTTTAATAAGTACTAATGTATTTTTAACAACTACCACAACAAATTTCAACCATAGATTCATTGTTGATTGTCAGATATCACTGATAATGTTACGATGTCATATTACGTGTTGTCTCGGTTGGAAATGCACCAGGCACTTAGCTGTAGAAGGTAAAGTACTGTTTGCAAATATTCAAGAAATCCTAATAGGTTTCACCCATATATAAGGAATATAATTTGAGCTTCAATTCAAAAGTGTTTAAAAACACTCCTCTTAATAAAATCAATCTTATATATACCCCAATTACCTTATTTCCTTTATAATTAAGCAATTTTTATTTTTGTTTATAAGTCCTAACACTAATTAGTGAGATTCAACAAGCTATAATTTTTAATCGAACCGTTTATTTAGTGTGAAATTTTGCACACACATGCTGGTATAAGCCTTTTACATGCTCAAAAAAACTTAGTCCAATCCAACTTACAAATTGCAAAAAAACGCCCAAAAAGCACACTGATGATGCTCGGCTACCAACTTGAAGATTGATGCAGAAATTCCAATGGTGATTTCTCCTTCTTTCACCGTTAACTTCAGCTCAAACTTGGTGTATAGCTGAACCTACAAGTCTTCTATCAGCATACCAAAAATTATGTTGATCCAATTAGTGGATCTTTAGTTATCACAGAAACCCTATCCAACCCTAAACTGCCAACTTCCGACAACCTTTTGTATCAAAACTCAAATATCTCCTGATTGCATCATTAGATTAATACAAAACTTTGTATACACTTAGCACACCCAACAATCCAAACAATATCAAATTTTGAACCATAGATGCTCCACAAATTTTACGAATCACTCAACAATACAAGCCATCATTGTCTTATATAAAAACCCAAATCACCAATACGAACCCTGACTTTGAAAAGTGATTGCTAAGTCTTCCAAAATCCTATGGTTGCAAGCTAAATGCCCCTAGAACCCCTTTCAAGCTAGCTATCCAATTCTAATCGCCGATCTTCAAATGTCCCCCTTCTTTGCCTTCGGCGGTTGTTTTTGTCCTTAGAGGTCTGATTCCGACCCTGTCTCATATCCGGTCTTTCCTTGGGTATCAATTCAACTAAATTTAAGGATTTTTAAGTTAAATCCTATTCTCAATTTAATCCTAATACCAACCATAATAACTATTTTTCTTTTCTATCCTATTCTAATTAACTTATGGCTTTTCAAAATCAGTAAAAGAGTTTGTATAGCCTAGAAGAAAACTTTAACAACTAACTTTTATCTGTTAGCTATTAAAACAAGAAAATAATCTAAGAGGCTTCCATAATCCTTTTCTTAAGTATCTTAAGTTCCTATTGAACTAAGATAATCAAGTATTAAATATAAATTGCTCTTATCTATACCTTTCACTATATAAACGTGCTGCAACACGACATCCACCCCCTCTAAATCTGCACATCCTCCGGTATGCGCCAATGAAGCATATGTCATAGTTGGCATCATACCATCTCTTCATTTTTTGCACCAAGTTCTTTTTCATCATCCATTTCAATATTATTGTCTTCTTCAAAGTCATTGATGTCTTCAATATGATCTTCCACGTTTATTTCTCGATCTCGTCTTTTGAAAACTTTTACTTACTTCTCGACAGTAGGTATCTTCAACCTTGTACCATCCAATTCCTTCAATAAATATGTGGCATTGTCTTAAACTGTTACCACTACATAGGGTCCAAATCAATGTTTTGAAAATTTCCGTAAGGTCCTATGTTGGTTATCCAAACTGTTGTCATAAATAAGTACCCAATCACCTTCTTCAATTGCTTTAGGCCTCAATCGATGTCGTTTATCAAACCAAGCCTTGTTCTTTAGCCTTGCCCTTTGCAACTGTTTTAATGCTAGTTCCACATCTTCTGATCTTTATTTAAGCTGTCAAATTCTAATAGCCAGTAACTCTTCTCTTGTTAGTCCATCTTTCCAAGGTAGTACACTCTAAGTTGGCACTTGTTCTTCAATTAGCATAATAGGTTTTTGACCTGTCATGAGTTCCACTGGCATATATCCTGTCTCTGAACTATGTGTTATTCGATCAGCCCATAATGCATAAGGTAGAAGTCGAGGCCATTCTCTCACTCTTCCATTGCAAGCTTTAATCAAGGCTTTTACAATTGGTGGATGTCCACGTTCACTCTTTGCATTCCCTTCTGGATTATAAGCCATGGTTAATGATAATTTAACTCCACATCTCTTAAAGAATTCACGAGCTTTATATGTATTTAATTCTCCACGATCTGCAGTGATTTTTTGCCACGTATCCGTAGCGGCAAATAACATCCTCAAGTAAAAACCTGCAAATTCCTTCTGTAGACTTTGTCCTTAAAGCCCTGCCTTCCACTTGGTTTGATAAATCCTCATGAGCCAAAACTAAATACCTCATTTGCCATAGTTCCATTGGCATAATAACCAAATCCACAATCCATTTAAAATGAATAGCCAAAGGATATGTTGGATACAACCCATCTCAATGTCGTATATTCGAATACATTTGACAAGCCACACAAGATTCTACAAATGAAGTTACATCTTGATACATATTCTTCCACCAATATTGCTCCTTCAACTTAGCAAAAGTAGCCCAAATTCCTCTATGCCCTGCCCATAAACTATCATGAAATTCCTTGAGTAATTCTTGTTGAACTTCTTTGATACCTACTACTTGTTGTGGCATACCAATGTTTGATTTTGGCCTCTTCCATAGAAATCCCCCTTGTAATATGAACTTGTATGCTTTTCTCCTGATCTGCTTAAATTCTTCAACTGACCAATTATCATGCTTAGTTAACGTGCTCAAATAATATCCAATATCCAATAAATCTTCTTCATAGTTTTCTTCGTGAAATGGCTTATTTTCCTTGTTCAATTGTGAAACTGAATGAAATTTAGTACCCACATCATCAATATTCTCTATCATTTCATCTTCTCCATTATATCTTGCTTGAGATAACATATCTGCTACGGAATTGTTCTTTCCCGCAACATGCTTAAACTCCGGATTTAATGATTTGATATAAGCAATCCATCTTAACATTGCAATGTCTGGAGTTGTGCAATTAGTAATCATTCCAAACAAAGACAAACAATCTGTTTCCACCACTACTGTTGCTCCAATTAGATAATCCCTTTCAGCTTTCATAGCTGAAATAACTCCCCATAATTCCCTTTTCACTTGGGAATATGCACGTTGGCGTGCACTTAAAACCTTAGCTCCAAATCAAACTGCAAATCTATGTCCATTTGAATCATCTTGACCCACTGCCCACCCAATGGCAATTGGACTAGTATCCACTGTAAGAATCACTGGTCTATTGCACTTATAATCAATTTTTCTCAATACTGGAGGTGATATTAATAATTCCTTCAATATTTGCATTGCTTTGATATGCTTTTCTTCCCATTTAAAACGATAACCTTTGCGTAACAATTCATACAATGGATCCGCTATATGAGCATAGTAAGGAATCCAAATACGATAAAATATACATGCACCCTAAAACCTACGCACCTCTGTTAAAGAATTGCAATCTTCTTTTATTCTTCTAATTGCATCAACTTTGGCTGGATCTGGTTTTCTTCCATAAAATCCACATAAATGTCTAACAATTACAACTTCTTGTATTCCAAATATAGATTTTATATCTGATAATGTAAGATGAACTTCTTCAAGCCGAGTCAATATCTTTTCACAATCTTGTATATGATTGACAACATACTTGCGACACCCCTTTTTATCTAAAATTTCATCCTTGTCTTCTTCTTTGTACCCTTTAATAGGAATATCATTTAAAAAAGGCATAATCTTCTCAGGAATAAAATCCCTCAATACCTTATTCATCCCGCTCATCATATGTGCAACTAAATTAGTAGCACTTTGAAGAAGAGTACACATTTTAACCAATCCAAGTGGAGTTCTCATTGTTGTCATGTCTCTACTTTCTTTTGCTAGTTGAAATTGGTCATAGCCGGAATATAGGTCACCCATTGAATAAATTGCCCTTCCTGCAAATGCTTCAGCAAATTCATCTACTATCGGTCCAATTCCTGCATTTTTGATAGTCACTGCATTTATTGGCTGCATATCTTGAATAAATCGTAATGATCCATTTTTCTTAGGCACTGTAAACCATCAGCTAGAATATGGTGTAAAAGAAGGCTCCAAAATCTTCATCTTTATCTTTTCTTTTAATAATTCTATCAAATTTGGTAAATGTGCCCTTGGCACTGGAATTGGTCTCAAATTCCAAGGTACATGTGGTATAGTGAAAATAACCATAGAAGTTACAACATTTGGATCCACACACCTAATTTCATGAGATTCAAAGACAAATGATTTACCTCGTTTTGCTAGCATTTCTTTGAAGAACACAATTTCTTCTAGCAATAAGGAACCATCAGAATCAATCTTTAATTCTTCAAAAGTTTCTTCGGTAAACTTATGCCCAATATTTCTTAGATCCCTCAAGCTCTTTTCTCTTGAAGCTCCTTCTACCTGTTCTTTATAATCTTTTGGCAAATGAACAGCAACGGGTTTTACCTTCTTATCTACTGTCTTGTATTTTGTTTCAACCATAACCTCTGGCGTTTGAAAAGATTCAATCATATCATAAACTTCTTTCGAATGAATCTGTATAATTTTATCATCATCACCTAATCCAATAGATGTAATCAGTTCTAAAGGATCTTCCAATCCATTTTTTTCATAAATACCAATAATCTTTTCATCATCTTCTAATATTTTTAATCCATATAATTCTCTTTCAATAGCACATAATCTTTTTTTCTCATTTCTTTTTAAATCCTCAATCTTCTTATACATAATACTCCCATTTTCAAAAATGCCAATAAATCCTGCATCAAAGGTACATATATCTTGCAAGAGTACCTCCCCTTTTGTACCTCCATAATCCCACTTTATAGTAGTACTCTTCAAAAATCCGTAAATTCTTCAACAACTCTTGGCAATGGTTTCTCTCTCAATTTGTCTCGATTACGTTCATGATTTGGAGGAACAGTCAAAAATTATACTATCTTTTTTCCATCTTCACTACAAATCCGTGCATAAGCTGATCCATCATTAAGGACTTTTGTTTCCATTCGAGTCACAATAATGTACGGTTGTCCCAATATAAGAAGATAAGTTGTTGCATCTTGAACAAAGAAATTTTGTTCCATTGCAACATCACCAATCCGAACCTTCACATCTGGACAAGCACCATACAACTCACCTCGTGTATTATTAGCCGCCCGTATTATCCATCCATGCTCCATATTAATTGGCCACTTCTGTTTCATGTAAAGATCCTTAGACATAAGGTTTATTTCTGAACCATGGTCAATCAAGGCAACAACTGGCTCATCCATATCTCCAATCTTTACTAATGTCTCTGTAGTTGTTCTAGCCCAATGCTTTTGAGTATAATGACTCGAAATTTCTTTCTCCTTATCACTTGGATCATCAAAATGTGCTTTTTGATTATAACTCCTTCTTCCATTTATTGATTGTTTATAACAGTTTCCAATTTCATCTTCTTCATCCTCACATATGTGCGCATCAATAGCATGATTTGATCCAGATTCACCCATTAATTGCCTCTTTTGCTTAATAATGTCAATAATGACATCATGGAATTCTTTCTTTGCAATACCCAATATTTCCTTCAATGTGAATTCAATTTTAGCATTAAGGACACGTTCTTCAAGCACCCCCTTTAAATCTGTTGCTGCTTCAATATCAGAGAGAAGTTTGTAAGCCGTTGACTTACCTTTCTCTCCTAAGTCCTTTGATTTTTCTTTTGAAGATATTGAAGCATCTTTTATTGGTAATTCCTGTGATGCCATCTCACGAGCCTTATCTCCCCAAGTTTGTCTTTTTGAAGAATTCCCTTCTCTTGTATTGTTAGAGTCTTGTCTTCTCTTTTTTTCTATCAAGGCTTCATGTTGATTTTTAGCAATATAGGCATGTACTGTTAAAGCCTCTACAGGATCCTCCCAACCCGTAGTTCCACAAATTATTGCAGCAGTTCTTAATAAAGCTCCTCGCGGCATCTTCTTCTTATGCATTATAGAAATGGCAGAAGACCAAATCCCACTTGATTCAATATTTCCAGAAAATTCTTGCTTAGCATTATCATCCGTTCTAGTACCATAACTTACAATTTTCATTACTGCAATCCCATTTGCTGCCAAATAATCCTTAACCAATGCTTTCATACTTCCCTTACCAAAGTTGGTTTGGAGAATATCACCAGTATCCTTTAACGCCACCTTTCCATCTTTCTAAAAAATAATATCTTATTAGACCATTTCATTAAACTCACCACAATCCTTTTGAGAATGGGAATCATCATCACACCAGATGCATCTTTGTACATACCCTTGCTTAAAAGCAGATTTTGAATTCATTACAGAAGTCTTCTCTTCAAACCTTGCAAATTTAATTTGAAGATCTCGCATTCCATGTATAAGTTCTTCAATCCCCATATCTTCTTTCTTTGATATACTTATTGAAGGTTGAACAATAGGTGCCGTCAATCGTGAAGTGGGCACTTGAATTTTAGATACCTGCACCATTCTTTGGATACCTCCCCTGTCCTTCCTCCTTTCTTTTTTTGCCAACAACCCTATTGCATCCTTGACCTTCTTCTAATTTGTTGTTAATCCTTCATCTTCTTCTATATCTTCAAGAGAAATCTCCAACCTTTCTTGTAATTCTCCATCTGCTGCTTGAAGAAATAACTCAACCTTGTTTGGTTCCAAAGTTACATTTTTTATTTTTGATAATCGAGAATACTGTCTTTCAAACTCCCTTAATAATTCAGTAGCTTGCAATTTCTTATTAGGATGCTCAATCCATTCCAAAAATGATTTCTTAATGACTCGATCAGAGTCTTCTAAGAAATACTCATTTCTCAATGCATGAGAGAATTCCTTCCAAGAGCTTCCAAATTGCTCTGTAAATGATTTCACATGTTCTCTTATCTCTGATATTGTAGAAAGTCTAAATAATAAAATCATGTCCCTTTCAGAGACTTGATTCAATTCTATTTCTTACATATAATACCTCAAATACTTAGATATGTCTTTCCCATCAAACTGGTCAACCTTGTTAACCACTGCTTATAGTGCTTTGATTGCCAAGGCCTCCTTTTGATCCTTTTCTTATTGATGTTGTATAATTAATGTAAAAGCTTGAAACATATTTGTAATGTTCGGGTCTAGATACATACCTTGTCCACCAGAAGAAGCTCCACTAGAAGATCCACTTCAAGCTCCATCCAAAGCTCCATCAATAGCTCCAAAATCCACCTTTTTGTTTTCTTATGCCATTAAATCCAAATAACCACAACAAAAGCCAATACCTTCCACCCCAAACTTTCACATCGGATTCACCACTTATGTCGTATTACGTGTTGTCTCGGTTGGAAATGCACCAGGCACTTAGCTGTAGAAGGTAAAGTACTGTTTGCAAATATTCAAGAAATCCTAATAGGTTTCACCCATATATAAGGAATATAATTTGAGCTTCAATTCAAAAGTGTTTAAAAACACTCCTCTTAATAAAATCAATCTTATATATACCCCAATTACCTTATTTCCTTTATAATTAAGCAATTTTTATTTTTGTTTATAAGTCCTAACACTAATTAGTGAGATTCAACAAGCTATAATTTTTAATCGAACCGTTTATTTAGTGTGAAATTTTGCACACACATGCTGGTATAAGCCTTTTACATGCTCAAAAAAACTTAGTCCAATCCAACTTACAAATTGCAAAAAAACGCCCAAAAAGCACACTGATGATGCTCGGCTACCAACTTGAAGATTGATGCAGAAATTCCAATGGTGATTTCTCCTTCTTTCACCGTTAACTTCAGCTCAAACTTGGTGTATAGCTGAACCTACAAGTCTTCTATCAGCATACCAAAAATTATGTTGATCCAATTAGTGGATCTTTAGTTATCACAGAAACCCTATCCAACCCTAAACTGCCAACTTCCGACAACCTTTTGTATCAAAACTCAAATATCTCCTGATTGCATCATTAGATTAATACAAAACTTTGTATACACTTAGCACACCCAACAATCCAAACAATATCAAATTTTGAACCATAGATGCTCCACAAATTTTACGAATCACTCAACAATACAAGCCATCATTGTCTTATATAAAAACCCAAATCACCAATACGAACCCTGACTTTGAAAAGTGATTGCTAAGTCTTCCAAAATCCTATGGTTGCAAGCTAAATGCCCCTAGAACCCCTTTCAAGCTAGCTATCCAATTCTAATCGCCGATCTTCAAATGTCCCCCTTCTTTGCCTTCGGCGGTTGTTTTTGTCCTTAGAGGTCTGATTCCGACCCTGTCTCATATCCGGTCTTTCCTTGGGTATCAATTCAACTAAATTTAAGGATTTTTAAGTTAAATCCTATTCTCAATTTAATCCTAATACCAACCATAATAACTATTTTTCTTTTCTATCCTATTCTAATTAACTTATGGCTTTTCAAAATCAGTAAAAGAGTTTGTATAGCCTAGAAGAAAACTTTAACAACTAACTTTTATCTGTTAGCTATTAAAACAAGAAAATAATCTAAGAGGCTTCCATAATCCTTTTCTTAAGTATCTTAAGTTCCTATTGAACTAAGATAATCAAGTATTAAATATAAATTGCTCTTATCTATACCTTTCACTATATAAACGTGCTGCAACATGACAATGGTAGTTTCAAACCCTTTACTATTGATACTTGCACGCAAAATTCTTCATATCTCATAACTCCTGTATTTAAACGCCACAAAATTTGGTATGTAATTTTTCAACACAATAATACACATCTTTGAAAATTTTGAGCCAAGAACTTGTCCAAGAGAGCAAGATATGGCTCAAACCATCACTATGAACAAATAGTAAACTTACTTCCTTTGGAATTAGATGCCCTGACTTCAACCCACAATATCTCTTTCATCCAAACTCCAAAAGCAATTATTTCTTTATAAAAAATGTAGGTCTTGAAATTTCCTTTCCAATTGTATTGCTCAATCTCCAAAAGCCCTCGTACAACTCAGTATGTTTTGAAAAGAGCAATAGTATATACTAAATCTTCACCGTAACTTTAAACAACTATATCTTTCTCATCCCAACTCCAAATCGGCTAATTTTTGTACTTAGATTATACCTAAAATCCTAATATTTCTAATCCAAATCTTTATTCTTTAAATAGCCGCCTCGACTTTGCTCCAGACCTCAAGAAGGTGGCGATTAGCCCCTAGAAGCCCATTGGGCATGACCACCGGCCAATAGGGGTGAAGGCCCCCATTCCTGTTCTTCATCCATCCATTTTTTTTTACATTGGTGGTTTGGATTTTCATCCTTAGGCCCAATTTCAACTCTTAGAACATTAAACTAAACATCTAGATTCCATATAACTTAAACACTGTAGCCAAAAAAAAGAAAATAATCAAATATAGTTTCTATCAATTCTATCTATATTAGTTTACTAACCATTCTAGATCATACTAGAACTTATTAACATATTAAGTAATTTAGTTGATTTTTACATATTATAACCATTTACAACACGACAACGCTCTTAATTTTGAGGTTTTGTGAATCAAATTAAATTGATAACAACTCTTCAACCTGAACGTTATCCGATGGAAGAGTCACGCGTTGGATTGGTTGGAACTTTGTTTACGAGATAAGGTCTATCATAGTTTGCTCCTCTGTTTGAAAAATGATCACCAATTTTGAATAACTTTGAAATTTTTTTGGAGGCATTTACAGAAACATTTGGCGAGCATGACAAGGCTCGATGGGCTACAACAAAAATTCGGTTGCTATAACAAAGAACTCGCTTTGCATCAATCTATGCATCGGATTTCACACAATTGGCATGCGACATCAACTGGGATGAAGAAGCATTGATGAGTCAATTCTATTGGGATCTAAGGGACAACATGAAGGATTTGTTGTTATCTCTTCCTGATCCAGAATGCTCAACAAAGCCATTAGCCAAGCTATGAAGTGCGATAACCGCCTACTTCAGCATTGCTAAGACCAATATTCCAAACAATATACAAGTCATTACGATGCAACTATATTGGCAAGTAGCCTAAATTCACAATTGGAGGCGGAAGACATGCAGATTGATGCGGTACATATCAAATCTCTTACTCCAAAAGAAAAGAAGCAACGTATAGAGGAAAGTTTGTATTTGTATAGCGGTGGAGAAGGCTATAGAACTGGATTTTGTCCTAAGAAGCAAAATAGACACAACATCAAGACTAGAGGTACATTTATTTAGGAAAACGAGGATGCCTGACCATAATAGGAATCGTGTGGCTAGACAAATCAATACCAGGTTCCTTTCTTTCTATCCAACTTGCCCGTTGTTTTACAATTCCTTTGTCTTTTGGCCCTCAAAAACTAAAAACCTTAGCCTTAATAGATTCAGGAGCATCCGCTTATTTCTTACACTAAAAATTTGTTAAGCATCACAAAATTCCTCTAGTATAGAAATTCAAGTTTGTTCACATAGAAATAATAGATGGACGACCTTTATTGTGTGGTAGTATCATCCATTAATGAGAACCTATAGAGGTGACGTTGTCGGGGTAGAGAGAATCTGCCTCAAGAAAGCGCTGGGCTTCTGGCTGCCACTAATTACTCAAGAAAGATTCAAGTATAATAAAAACCCCCAATTTTATATAAGAGAGATCTCCATAGGGCTATTACACCCAATACACAAGCCTAATTTCCTCAAACCACTCAAAACATAACAAAATATTCTAAACCCTCATTCTCCCGTAGGAAGGGAATTTTTCCCAAACTTCAATAATCCATAACTTTTAATCCAACCGTCCAAAACTACTCCAAATTTACATGAAGTACTGATATATTCTTCACAACTACCACCACAGATTTCAACCGTTGATTCATTATCGATCTTTAGATATCGCCAAAACCCTTGCAGTAGCTTTAAACCCTTGTTTACAAACACCCGTATACTAAATTCTTCATATCTCACAATCTAAAAGTCCAAATGCTATGAAACTTTGATGTATAGCTTCTTAGCACAATAATACATCTTCTTGGAAATTTTTAGACAAAAATTCGTCCAAAAACTTAAGATATGGCAAACCCCATCACCATCAACAAAACGGTCTACTTACTGCCTTGGAATTGGATGCGCTGTCTTCAACTCTTCATATCTCCTTCGTCTAAACTCAAAACTTAAGAATTCCTTCATATCAGACGTAGATCTTGAAATCACCTTTCCAACCGCACCGTCCGATCTCCAAAAGCCTCCGTATAACTCCGCGAAATCCCAAAAGAGTGACAGTATATATGAAATCCACTCTTTAACTTTGAACAAGTATAACTTCTTCACCCTAACTCCAAATCGCCTAAAATTTCCTCTCAAACTATACCCAAAACCCTAAACTTTACAACCCTACCTCTGAAATTGCAAATCTCCTTATGAAGTCGCCGAAACCCTTGTTAAGGTCGCGTGCAGCCTCCTCAAAGCCCATTGGGCATGGTATTCGACCAATAGGGATGATGTTTCCTATTCCTTGCCTTCATCCGACCATGGCTTGATTTCATCCCTCCCAATTAGCCTCTTACTAGCTTGAATTTTCATCCTTAAGTCCCAACCTTCTCTCAAGGCTTCATACTAAACATTTAGATCTTATAATTTTAAAATACCATAACTAAAATAAGTAAAATAAAATAAAATAAAGTTTCTTCTATCAACCATTTTTAATTTAACTTACTAACCATTCTAACACATATCTAAATCTATAAACATATTAGGCATTTTGAGTGGATTTTACATACTGTAAGCAATTACAGTACGACAACGTTTAAAGACCATAGTAAATGATTTTATTGTCATCTATCTAGATGATATCTTGATATTTTCCAAGAACAAAGAAGAGCATGAGAAGCATGTTTGTTTGGTACTTGAAAAACTATGCGAGCGAGGACTCTACGCCAAGTTAGAAAAGTGCTTATTTCACCAAACTGAGATGGAGCTTTTAAGATTCGTTGCAACTACTGAAGGCTTGAAGATGGATTCCAAGAAGGTGGAAACAATTGTATCTTGGGAAGTCCCAAAGACGGTTAGAGACATATAATATTTTCTTGACTTTGCTAACTTCTATCTGATCTTCATCAAAAATTACTCTTAAGTTGCTGCCCCACTCACTCGATTGATATATAAGGATAAGCTCAAATGGGGACCTCTAGCGGTGTCGTACTATAATTGCTTATAGTATGTAAAATCCACTCAAAATGCCTAATATGTTTATAGATTTAAATATGTATTAAAATGGTTAGTAAAATAAATTAAAGAGATTGATAGAAGAAACTTTATTTTATTTTTACTTATTTTGATTATGATATTTAAAAAATATAAGATCTAAATATTTAGTATGAAGCCTTGAGAGAAAGTGGGGACTTAAGGATGAAAATTTAAGCTAGTAAGAGGCTAATTGAGAGGGATGAAATCAAGCCATGGTCGGATGAAGGCAAGGAATAGGGAACTTCATCCCTATTGGTCGAATACCATGTCCAATAGGCTTTGAGGAGGCTGCCCACGACCTTAATAAGGGTTTTCGGTGACTTCAAAAATGGGATTTGCAAATTCAGAGGTAGGGTTGTAAAGTTTAGGGTTTTGGGTATAATTTGAGACAAAATTTTAGGCGATTTGGAGTTAGGGTGAAGAAGTTATACTTGTTTAAAGTTAAAGAGTGGATTTCATACATACTGTCACTCTTTTGGGATTTCGCGGAGTTATACGGAGGCTTTTGGAGATCAAACGGTGCGGTTAAAAAGATGATTTTAAGATCTACGTCTATTACGAAGGAATTATTAAGTTTTGAGTTTAGACAAAGGAGATATGAAGAGTTGAAGATAGCGCATCCAATTCCAAGGCAGTAAGCACAATGTGTTGTTAATAGTTATGCTTTGAGCCATAACTTGAGTTTTCAGACGAAATTTTGGCTCAAACTTCTTGAAGAATGTGAAATTTTGTGTTAAAAAGCTATACATATAAATTTCATGGAATTTGAGCTCATAGTTTGTGAGATATGAAGAAATTTGTATGCGGGTGTATAAAGACAAGGGTTTGAAGCGACTGTTAGGGTTTTCAAGATATCTCAAGATCCGCAATGAATTTGCAGTTGAAAATTGTTGTAGAGGTTGATAAGAATTCATCAGTACTTCATGTAAAATTTTATTATATTTGGACGGTCGGATCAGGAGATATGAGATGTTGAAGTTTGGAAAAATTTCCACATAAAGATATATAAGGTTTTAGAGGATTTTATCACACTTTGGATGTTGTTAGTTACTTGAGGCTTATGTATTTGATGTAATTTCTCAAAAAGGAAAAATATATATATATAAACTTTGAGTTTTCTTCATTTTTGAAGCTTGATTGAGAAATTAGTGACAGCTAGAAGCCCAGCGCTTTCTTGAGGCAGATTCTCTCTACCTCGACAGCGGAAAAAGCATTTCAAAATCTTAAGATGGCATT
Organism: Physcomitrellopsis africana; assembly: GCA_036785485.1. Classification (NCBI taxonomy): domain Eukaryota; kingdom Viridiplantae; phylum Streptophyta; class Bryopsida; order Funariales; family Funariaceae; genus Physcomitrellopsis; species Physcomitrellopsis africana. The sequence goes on from JAWRVF010000833.1 coordinate 105,148, forward strand.
TACTACGGCTCCAATCTTGGTACATCCAAATTTTACAGAGGCTTTCTATTTGGAAGCGGCAACGGATTTTTACTTTAGGAAGTACTTTTACTTAAGTAGGCATTGTGATAACCATCGTTATAATGACTGAGCCAGAAGCGCCAGTGATTAAGATCAACTCTGAGGGTTACCCAACCAAAGGTAAAAACGATGCAAAACTTTCCAAAGAGTGGTGATGTATCACATGACATGAGTGATTTGCATATCGATGTCATCCACTACAACGACAAAGTTATACAGTGGTTGACCGCTACCCTCTTCTGAGGCGCGGGCGGTGTGAGTGCTAAATTATTTTAGAAGATATTACAAGAAGAGGATTTATTATAGCCACTTAGTTAGTGAATTAAGATGGCTATTTGTTTTGTTCCTACCTTATTTATATCCTAGAATAGACTCTTCTGTAATTAGAAGAAAAATAAAGGCTGTTTTACCTTTCTTGTTGATTTTTGAGGTAGAATGGACCTTGTGAGGGATAAAAAAGAAGAGCATGGGGTGAATAAGGCCCATCCAATAGGATTTGGCTATCCATGTGGGCGTCTCATAGTCTAATATGGAAAGAAAGGGAGATATATTCCTCTTGCTAGACCAAGAAGAGAGGGAGTTTTTGAGTGGTGAACTTTGGAAAGGGTTTGCTGCCACCCGATGAAGAGGGGCAGAGACTTTGTTCAACCACCCAAGTCGGACAATCTCTTCAACCTTTTTGATAATTTAGGTGCTTATAGAAGCTTGTATAAGCTTTCCACAAAAACAAAAATCAATACATTTGGAGCTTTGATGAAAAAACGCAATTTTTGAGTGGTGATCTTTGGAGAGAGATAGCTCCGAGGAGATAGAAGTGTTTGTAGTGAAAATTGGTGGGTGTGTTCTTCAAGTTGTGAGGATTTTAGAACCTACTCACTTGCTTGTATTGGAGTTGTGAACAAAAAGTTATGCTTGTTTTAGTAGAATGAGGTTTGCTGCCACTTGACGAAGAGGGGTAGAAACTTTGAGCTGCCACTGCAAGTTTGATTTCAACTCTTTCTTAGTGAAATTTATAGAGAGTGTGGAAAATTGTACTAGCTTTCTATCAAGACATCTCTTGTAGCATTTGGAATTGGAGAGCAAAAGTTGTGAGCTTGAGAGTGGGAAAGGGTTTGCTGCCACCCGACGAAGAGGGGCAGAGATTTTGTTCAACCACCCAAGTCGGACAGTCTCTTCAATCTTTTTGATAATTTAGGTGCTTATAGAAGCTTGTATAAGCTTTCCACAAAAACAAAAATCAATACATTTGGAGCTTTGATGAAAAAAGGCAGTTTTTGAATGGCGAACTTTGGAGAGAGATAGCTCCCAGGAGATAGAAGTTTTTGTAGTGAAAATTGGTGGGTGTGTTTTTCGAGTTGTGAGGATTCTAGAACCTACTCACTTGCTTGTATTGGAGTTGTGAACAAAAAGTTATGCTTGTTTTAGTAGAGTGAGGTTTGCTGCCACCGGATGAAGAGGGGCAGAAACTTCGAGCTGCCACTGCAAGTTTGATTTCGATTATTTCTTAGTGAAATTTGTAGAAAGTGTGGAAAATTGTGCTTGCTTTCTATCAAGACATTTCTTGTAGCATTTGGAGTTGGAGAGCAAAAGTTGTGAGCTTGAGAGTGGGAAAGGGTTTGCTGCCACCTGACGAAGAGGGGCAGAAACTTTGTTCAACCACCCAAGTCGGACAGTCTCTTCATTCTTTTTGATATTTTAGGTGCTTGTAGAAGCTTGTATAAGCTTTCCATAAAAACAAAAATCAATATATTTAAAGCTTTGTTGAAAGTTTTATGAGCCGTGAAGTGTCAAAGAGAGAAAATTGTTGCTAGGGTTTGAAGAGTAGAATCAACTAGCTACAAAATCTGGAGTTTGAGAGGCGTGCATGCGAAATTTTAGAAAAAGTTAGATGATGGAGTGAGCATTTTAAAAAGCTATTGCATGTCCAATTTGGAGAAGGGAAGTGATCACAACAAAGGCTGAAGTGAAGAGGAGCTTTGTTGCCTTTGCATTTGCTTGGAAATTTTAGAGCCTACTTCTTTTAGCCATAACTTTTAAATGGTAAGTCATCTATTTGTGAAAATTTGATATGTTCTACAATGGATTATTGGCTTTCCATAGGCTATAAGCACGCTTGATTTGACTTTTGGATGAATTTTCAGTGATTTATTTAGTTTCAGCTTGTTGTATAACTTGTATTCCTCATATGCGGTTGTATTTTGAGGTATACTTGAATACATACATACTTTGCTTATACCTTTTATATAAGTATATATACTTATATTTATACAAATATTCTACAAGTATTATATATAATATTTATATAAGTATTTATATGAGTATTATACCAAAGATTTATACCAATGTTTATATAAGTATTTGTATGAGTATTATTTAAGTATTTATATTTTATATTTATACAAGACTTGTACAAGTATAATACAAGTATAACTTGAAAGCTTGAAGAAATATTGCAAGTATAGAACATACTTGCATGTCTTCCTCTCATGTTCCCTATTAGTTCTAGTTGCAGCTAGGAACCCGGCATTTTTCTAAGGCGAATTCTCTCTACCCGACACCAGTGACCGTATACACAGATTACAAGAATCTAGAGTGTTTCATGTCGGCTCAGGTTCTAAATCGATGTCAAGCTCGATGGAATATGTCGATATCTAGATTTGACTTTGTTATTACTTATCGGCTTGGAAAGCAACAAGGGCTATCCGATGCATTATCAAGAAGATCATATCTTGCACCAAAGGTTGGAGAAGCAGCGCTTGATCAACAATGTATGACATTGTTAAAGCCAGAGCAATTGAGTATTTGTATTACTGTTGTGCCAATTGATGCTGACTTCTTCAACCACGTATGTATCGCGACCCTTGAAGATTCAATAAAGTATAAATCCTTGAATAATACTTATATAAATACTTGTATAATACTTATACAAATACTTATATAAATACTTGTATAATACTTATACAAATACTTATATAAATACTTGTATAAAATAGTATATAATCCTTGGTATAATACTTATACAAATACTTATATAAATATTATATATAATACTTATAAAATACTTATATAAATATTGGATATTAATACAAGTATATATATTTGTATAAAAGGTATAAGCAAAGTGTGTATATATTCAAGTGTACCTCAAAATACAACCACATATGAGGAATACAAGTTATTCAATAAGCTGAAATTAAATAAATCACTAAAAATTCATCCAAAGGTTGAATCAAGCGTGCTTATAGCCTATGGAAAGCCAACAATCCATTGTAAAACATATCAAAATTTCACGAATGGAAGTCTTATTGTTTAAAAGTTATGGCTAAAAGAAATAGGCACCAAAATTTCCCAACAAACGCAAAGGCAGCAAAGCTCTTCTTCACTTCAGCCTTTGTTATGATTACTTTCCTTCTCCAAATTAGGCATGTAATAGCTTTTTAGCAAGCTCACTCCATCATCTAACTTTTTCTAAAATTTTGCATGCATGCCTCTGAAATTCTAGATTTTATAGCTAGTTGATTCTACTCTTCAAACTCTAGCAACAAATTGCCCTCTTGACACTTTACGGCTCATAAAACTTTTATTAGAGCTTCAAATGTATTGATTTTTGTTTTTATGGAAATCTTATAAAAGCTACTATAAGAATATAAAATATCAAAAAGATTAAAGAGATTGTCCGACTTGAGTGGTTGAACAAAGTCTCTGCCCTTCTTTATTGGATGGCAACAAATCCTTTCCCACTCTCAATCTCACTCTCAATTAAACTTTTCACTCTCAATTAAACTTTTCACTCTCAATTCAACTTTTCACTCTCAATTAAACTTTTCTTCTCCAACTTTTCTACAAAAGATGTCTTGATAGAAAGCTAGCACAATTTTCCACACTATCAATAAGTTTCACTAAGAAAGACTCGAAATCAAACTTGAAGTAGTAGATCAAAGTTTTTGCCATCACTTTTTGATAGCAGCAGACCTTACTCTACTAGAACAAGCATAACTTTTTGCTTACAATTCCAATACAAGAAAGTGAATAAGTTCTACAATCCTCACAACTTGAAAAACATATTCACTAATTTTTATCACAAACGCTTCTATATCTTTGGAGCTATCTCTCTCCAAAGTTCACCACTCAAAAATTGCCAAATCCTAGGTCTAGCAAGAGGAGTATATCCCCCTTTCTTTCCATATTAGACTATGATACGCCCATAAGGGCAGCCAAATCCTATTGGACAGGCCCTATTCACCCCATGTTCTTCTTTCTTATCCCTCACGAGGTCCATTCTACCTCAAAAGTCAACAAGAAAGGTAAAACAACCTTTATCTTTCTTCTAATTATAAAAGAGTCTATTCTAGGATATAAATAAGGTAGGAACAAAACAAATAGCCATCTTAATTCACTAATTAAGTGGCTAAAGTAAATCCTCTCCTTATAATAACTTCTAAAATAATCTCTAGCACTCACACATGTAATAACAATAGATATAAGATATATAATATTTTTATACATTGCACGTAAATGTAGTATGATAGTGTATCAATGATGCAAGTTCAAGGTCAAACAAAATCTTTTATACTTTGAAGAGTGGTTGTATATCCCAAGAGGGCCAACACAATTCCAAATCCTTTAATCTCGTCATGACTTTCTAGCTGCGAGATATTTTGGATACAACAAGACCTTGGAACTCATTTCTCGAGATTTTTGGTGATCCCAAATGTGAAAGATTTTGTCCTCTCTTGTGATATTTGTTCAAGATCTAAAAACCTTTGGCATCGCCCTTATAAACTTTTACAGCCATTGCATATTCTGCATCGTCCATGGTCTTCAGTTTTTATGGACTTTATTACGGACCTGCCGCCATCGAATTCATTCGACAACATCTTTGTTATGGTGGATTAGCTTATAAAGATGGCATATTTTATCCCTTGTAAGAAGACATCGTTAAGCGCAGATACAGCAAGGCTCTTTCTTGATAATATGTATCGATATGATACTCTACCAGATGATATCATGTCGGATCGAGAAACCCAATTTGTATCAAAGTTTTGGAGATCTTTTTTTAAGATATTGAAGGTAGACATCAAGCTTTCTTTGGTATTCCATCTTCAAATTGACGGTCAAACAAAATGGGTGAATCAAGTTTTGGAATAGTATTTACAATACAGCATCAACTGTCACTAAGATGATTGGATTGCATATCTACCTCTAGCTGAGTTTGCATACAATAACACTCTTCATGGGTCGACTCAAAAAACACCATTCTTTTTCAACTATGGATACCATCTGAAGCTTGATCTATTGAATCCATCAACAAATAATAATCCAGCAACTAAAGGATGGGTGAAACAACTATCAGAGCTTCAAACCACATTGAAGCTTCAATTGCAAATTACTCAAGAATCTTACAAAGCATCTGTGGATAAATTTTGGAATCAAGCACCTAATTTCAAAATTGGAGATAAAATATGGCTGCTTCAATGGAATATCAAGACCAAGCGGCCATGTGATAAGTTGGACTACCAAAGATTGGGACCATTTGTTATCCAAAAGCAGATCAATCCTATGGCATATCACCTAGAATTACCAGCTGCTATGAAGGTACACCTTGTCTTTCATATTTCTCTGTTAGAGCCTTATCGAGAATCGTCTTTTCTTGAAAGAGTGCAATGTCCGCCACCTAATATAGAAATTGAAAACCACGAAGAATATGAGGTGGAAAAGATATTAGATTCACGGCAAAGATGGAATAAATTAGAGTACTTGATACATTGGAGCGGCTAAGATATTAATAAACGAACATGAAAATCGACCAAAAATCTTGCCAATGTGTCATAAAAGGTACATGAATTCCATCGACGATATCCTAATAAATCAAAAATTGGTCATTGACAAAGCATGAAGATGAAGCCTTCTCTAGAAAAATGAATAAAAAAAAGATCCAAGCCTTATCAAATTATAACTTGTTGTATTTTGTAGTGTCAAGATATCTAATCCCAAGGTGTATTTAGATATGGCTAGTGGAAATGACGATATTGCACTAGTGATGCCATCGCAACTGAGTAGCTCACGACGTCGACCTCGAGATGAAGAATTAGAAGAACCAAGAAGATGTCGAAGAATACCAAGTAGCAGGTCATTCATGATTGTCTTTGAAGTTGAACCAATTCATTAAGGTAGTAGCAAAACGATATTTTTAAGCCGCTTCCACAATGAAGACACAAAAGTTCAAGCATGGTTTCAAGTGGAAGGTGTTGGTAATTATCAGTGGCTACAAGGATCTATGAATCATCTGCCTCATGAATGACAAGTGGAGTATATTGCAGAGACTATGCACCAAATCTTTGATTTTTTTATGTTTGTGAGTATACATCTCAAATGGCTTTTCAGAGACCTCGAAGCTAGAGGAGGAGGTGATGTCAAGGACATACTTATCAGAATCTTCTAGAATATTTTAGAAGATTTCTAAAACTCTTTAGAATCTTTTAAAGCCTTCTAGCATCTTTTTAGTTGGTAGAAGTTGCTTGAGAAGCTTCTTAGTTAGTAGAAGTTGCTTGAGAAGCTTCTTAGTTAGTAGAAGTTGCTTGAGAAGCTCCTTAGTTGATGGAAGCTGCTTAAGAAGCTTCTTAGTTGGTGGAAGTTGCTTCAAAAGCTCCCTAATTGGTGGAAGTTGCTTGAGAAGCTTCCTAGGTAGGAGTATATATTGAAGTCGAGGCTGAAGAACTCTTTAGTCTTGACAACACATCTCTTGGAGCTCTAGTTCACCTCTTTGGTGTTATTTTTGTACTCATCTGATTAATCCAATTCTTGCCAGTTCTTCTTGAATTTCTTATTTAGACTTCTAATCTATATTCTCTATCTGTGACACCCTAGTGTAAAATCTGAAGCATTAGTCTCCAAATATAATACCTTTGTAAAGTTTGGATGCACCAATATTGGAATTGTAGTAATCGCCGTCTTGAGATCTTGGAATGCCTTTGTAAAATTTGGATGTATCAATATTGGGACCGTAATAAATGCCGTCTTGAGATCTTGAAATGCCTTTTATACTTGAGGCCCCCATTCTAACTTGTCTTTATATGGCAATTGTGTAAGAGGGGCGGCAACTTGAGAGTAATTTTTTATGAAGATTTTATTGAAGTTAGCAAACCCAAGAAAATATTGTACATGTCTTACAGTCTTTGGAATGGCCCATCGCATAATCGCCTCTACCTTGTATGGATCCATTATTAAATCTTCAATAGATACAATATATCCCAAAAATTCTACTTGAGATTGATGAAATACACATTTTTCTAGTTTGGCATACAAACATGTATCTCACAACTTTTGTAATACCAACTTAACATGCTCCTCGTGTTCTTTTAGATTTTTTGAGTAGATCAAGATATCATCAAAATAGATCACTACAAACTTGTCTAAATATTCTTGAAATGTAATATTCATTAAATGTTGAAAGATAGTGGATGTATTTGTTAGTCTGAAGAGCATGACATTATATTCAAAATGTCCATACCTTGTCCAAAATGCGGTCTTCTATTCATCTCCCTCTTTGATTCATACTAGGTTGTATACTCCACAAAGATCTATTTTAGTATAGATCTTGGCTTGGCCAAGTTGTTCTAAAAGTTCTGAGATTAACGGTAGTGGATAATGATTCTTTACCATTATTTCATTCAATCTCTAATAATCAATGCACATACGTAAAGAACCATCCTTCTTTTTCACAAAAAATATAGGTATATCTGTTAGAAATTTTGAATGTCTGATGAAATTCTCTATAAGATTTTCATCAATATAATCTTTTAATACTGAAAGTTCATTTTTAAAAAGATAATAGATTGGGCCAAAAGATGGTTGTGTTCTTTCCTGAAGATCTGTAGCACAATCATATGATCGGTGCTCCGACAATATATCAGCATTTTTCTTCTGAAAGACATCTTAAAATTTGTTATATTGCTTTAGAATACTTGTTGATGAAGCCATATCTTTTTTAATTGGAGTCACATAAATAATAAATGATATACCTTCTTCGGCCAATTTTATGAAAGTCTTTGCTCTAATAAATAAAGATTTATTATTTTGAGGCCTTTTACGTATTTTTTTTTGTAGGGATCTCCATTGAAAATGTTACCCTTTGTGACTTCCAATCTATAGATGGATTATACTTTTTCAACCAAGATAATCCAAAAATAATAGGATTTGAAGGAGTTCTAATAACATTGAACACAATTTGGCTTCTGTGATCTTTAAATAACACTTTTATAAGCATGGTTTCATGGATGACACTACCAAAGGATAAAGGTTGTCTATCTATTACCTCTACATGAATAGGTTTAGGTTTTTGTACTAGAAGAATTTTGTGAAGCTTAGTGAATTCCTCATCTACAAAATAAGCAAACGCCCTTGAATCTAACAAAGCAATCGTCTGAAGCTTTTGACGGCCAAAATACAAAGAGATTGTAAAACAATGAGCAGGTTGAGCAGAAAGAGAGGAATTTGAATAATTTTGTAGTGTTGGATTGTCCAACTGTATGGTCCCTACTGTTACTGAACATTATTGTTGTCCTGAATAATTGCACTTCTCATTTTGGTAATGTGTCAATTTTATTTTTTCAGACAATTATCAACCTTGTGGCCTTTTTCACCACAATATAAGTATAGACCTTCTTCCATTTTACACCTCTTTTCTTGTGGACTAAGAGGTTTAAATCGTATTGCATCAAGTTATATATCTTTTATTTCTGAGTGGGAATTCAAAATACTTGTTGATGTAGCAGAAGAATGTTGGATTGAGTATTGTCTTGTTGAAGCCCATCAATATTGATCTTGTCAATGTTGAAATAATCAATTATTATATTTTATGACTTAACTAATGGCTTCATTAAGTGATTGTCGATCCAAGAGTGATAATAACAGATCCTTCACATCGTATCTTAATCTTCAATAAAATTGGCTCATTAGAGCTTCTTCATCCCAATTGATGTTGCATGCTAATTGCCTAAAATTGGATACATAAACTAATATAGAGTGCGCCCCTTGATATAATGCTTAGATCTTAGTTGTTGCACAACAAGTCTTGTCATGTTTTCCAAATGCTTCTGCAAATGCTTCCATAAAAACTTCAAAAATTAACAATCTTTTTTCAAAGAAGAGAGCAAATTATGATAACGCTTGCCCCATAAATAAGATGCCCACCAATCCAACTCGTGATTCTTCTATTGGATAAGTATTTGGTTAGAGAATTGTTATCAATTGAATTTAATTGACAAATCCTTGGAACTTTGAATGCGTACCATCATCTTTCTCAAAAAGACTAACTCGAGGCTCTTTATGCTATTGAACAAGCAAATTTTCTTGGCATAATATAGGTAATACTGCATCCTCAAGCATAGAAGTTGGGAGTAGATATAGTTTAGATTGTAGTACTCTAGATGTTGTGTCATTATGAAGTTTTGTAACAATCTCTTTAATGTCTACAGTCCCAACAAACAAAGTAGTAATAGTACTTATAATGGCATGTAATTTGGACTCAAAAGATTTGATCATATTAATGTCTTGACCTCTAATCATTTTCAAGAGAAAGAAAGAAGGAATCTATAAAAAAAACAATATCAGTTTAGAGGAAGGTAATTCGTAATTTCTAAAATACTTTAAGACCTTCAAAGAGAAGAATAATCCACTCTCTCACAAGAAGGAACAAAGCTCCAATATTAATGAAGAAAATATCAGTTTAGAAGAGCGTTGTCATGGTAGAGAGAATCTGCCTCAAGAAAGCGCTGGGCTTCTGGATGCAACTAAATACTCAATCAAGATCCAAAATAACAAAACTCTCAAAATTTTATAAAATTTTTTCTTTTAGGACTATTACATCTAATACATAAGCCTTATTTCACAAAAACACTCAACTAAATCAAAATACTCTAAATCCTCATTCACTCGTATAAGGGGAATTTTTCTTGAACTTCATTTACCTATAACTCTTAATCTAACTATTCAAATCTGCTAAAATTTCACATAAAGTACTAATGTGCTTTTAACAACTAGCACAACAAATTCCAACTATTGATTCTTTATTGATCTTTAGATATCGTAAAAACCCTGACAATAGTTTCAAACCCTTGTTTACAAACAACTGTGTACTAAATTCTTTGTATCTCACAAATCCAATGTCCAAATGCTATGAAACTTTGATGTGTAGCTTTTTAGCACAAAGATTCACCTTTTTGGAAATTTTTAGACAAAAATTCGTCCAAAAACTCAACATATGCAAAACCCATCACTATGAACAAAACGGCCTATTTATTGCCTTAGAATTCGATGTGCTATCTTTGACTCCTAATAACTCCTTCTTCAGAATTCCAAATATAGTAATTCTTCCTCATCAAATGTAGATCTTAAAACCCCCTCTTCAACCGCACCTCTCGATCTCCAAAAGCTTCTGTACAACTCCTCCAATCCTCAAAAGTGTGACAGTAGGTACAAATTGCACACCTTAACTTCAAGCGCCTACTTATCCCTCATAAAAACTCCAAAACTCTCAATTTTTATACCAAAATTGTAGTCCAAAAAACAAGCTTTCTAATCCTAGTCTTTGATTTTTGAATGGCCTCTCTAAAATTGCCGAAATTCTTATTCTTGTTGCAAGCAGCCTCCTCAAAGCCTATTAGGCATGACCATTGACCAATAGGAATGAAGAACTTCACCCCTTGTCTTCATTCATCCTCACTTTGTCTTCATCCTTCCAAATAGGCCTCTTAGTAATTTAATTCTTTTTCTTTGGACCCCAATTGCCTCTCAAGGCTTTATACTAAATATTTAGATTTTATATAATTTAAAAGCCATAATCAAATTAAGTAAAAATCTAAAATAAATTTTCTTATACCAACTCCCTTTAATTTATTTTACTAATCATTCTAACACACATTTAAACCTATAAATATATTATGCATTTTGAGTGGATTTTACATACCGTAAGCAATTACACTACGACAGCGTAATCCGCAACCTCTTAAGCATTTGTATACCTTTGAGTAGAGGAATAATCTACTCTCTAACAAGAAGGATTTAATTCTTATATTAAAAATGAAGGTAGTCTCGACAAATTGTCAAGGATACAAGAATACAAAATAAGAGACTTGAAATTAGGACAAAGTTTCTAGAAGAAATTAACAAAAACTTAAATTAAATAGATGAATACACAAATAACACCAAGAAAGATGAGTTAGAACTCCAAGAGATGCATTGTCAAAATTGAAGAATTTTTTAGCCTCGACTATACATATTCCTATCGAGGATGCTTTCTAAGTGGCTACCATCAAACTAAGAAGCTTCTCAAACAGCTTCTACCAATTGGGAAGCTTCTTGAGCTCCTTCCGCTAATTGGGAAGCCTCTTGAGCTCCTTCCACTAATTGGGAAGCCTCTTGAATTCCTTCCAGTAATTGAGAAGCTTCTTGAAATTCTTCCACTAACTAGGAAACTTCTCAACCAGCTTTCACCAACTAAGAAGCTTTTCAACTGACTTTTACTAACTCGAGAAGCTTCTAGAATGTTCTAAAAGGTATTGTGAACCTGCAAAGTGTATGTCCCTAACAAGGAGCTCTTTTTAGAGATTTTGAATAGTATATGAAGTTCTTAACAAAGTTCTCATTAATACACTCCTTCAATACAACTAACCTATTCTATAATAAACTATAAATTGGTCCAAATAGTGGTTAAGTTCTTTCTTAAAGATCAATTGAACAATCATAAGATTGATGCTTTGGAAGAATATTTGTATTTTTTTTTTTTTTTAATCTAATAAGGATCTTAGAAAAAAATATAACCTTTATTAAATATTGCATATGATTCTAGCCACATAGTCTTGATTATAGTTGAATTTTTTTTTTTTTTTCCAATATATTATCTTCTCTAATAATTATGCTTCTTATTTTGTAATTATATTGTTTCTTTGGATAATGTTGAATAGTGTTATTCTTCTTCGTCTTACTTATTCTATCAATACTATCTAGAATAAATCTGTAAAGGAGGATTCAAACACATGAAGAGACTATCCGCATTGAATTAAACTGTTAGGGTCACACAACTAACCACCTTCTGAACATTAGAGTCCAATGTACACGTACACGTTTTTTAAAATAATGCTGTCCACTCTATTGGTTCTGCTACTTTGCAGCTAAAGATAAACTTCGTGATTCAATCCTCCACCAATTCTCCTACTGTAATCTTCTGTCTTCTTCCGAGCTCATAACAATAATTGGCAATGTTGCACCATTTTCATAGACTGCATACATCCGCTTCTCTCTCCAATCACTGGAAATAATTCCTCACCAAAAACGTCTTTTGAAACAAATCATTTCTCCAATATTCTCCTTCACCGCTCAACTCTCACAGTCAATACGACATAACACTCTTATCTACAATCAAACTTCATTGACATATCTGATCTTCGACCTCCAATTCACCACAAAGAATTCACGCATCAAACAATTATAATTTCTTACTCATCCACATATATAAATTTTTTTGTTTTATTATTATACTTCATCATTGACATGGTTTAATCCATTGGAATAGAATCCAGATCCTCCACTACAGCCTAACAAAAGAAAAGAGAGAGATAGCGCTAAGCTTACCCCGGCTCAAGACTATCACAGTCTGGCCTTGACTCCTCTGTACCGAATCAATTTATACTTATCCCATCTATATTAACTGCTATACAACCAATGATAACTACTTTTTCTAACTTCTTTATCCATTTTGCCTTCTAAACTGGCCATTCATCGGCTTCTTGCCTATTCTTAATCCTACAAACTATGTATTGTAAATCCTAAAATTTCTACCCATTCTACAAGTAGTGTGCTTAGCTTTTCTATAATATAAGCATACTTCTTCTTGATAATGTTAAGTCTTCTTCTACTTGGTAAGAGATTTAAAATGTACTATATCAATTTATATTAATTTTGACTTAGTCAAATAAGTTTCTAAAAATTTAAAAGCTATTGTCATTAATTGATTTGTTCTTTTATAGCCAAATCCATGTTCTTGATGCCTTTTAAATAATTGATTATCACATACAATGGCTTAAGTAATAATTTTTTTGAAAGAATTCACTTTTGACATTGTTAATAACAAATCTTTGATGTTATCCTTCAACCTATAATAAAATTGATTAATAAGGACTTTGTCATTTTATTCCACATCATAAGTAAGATTTTGGAATTCAGCAGCATATATTGTGGTTGACTATGATTCTTATCATAAAGATAAAAACTTGGTCTTTGCTACCCTTTTTTGATCAAGTGCTTCCATAGTTGACATTAATGATGCGTGAAATTTCTACCTTAAAAGTGTTGACAAGCTCCTAAAGATTTGTAATAGTTATGAATTTATTTTCACTTTCGCTAAATGTAGCATCCACAATTTTTCCTTCCGTTTTAGGCAACTTAATAAATTTATAGTTCAAATTATAGGAAGATAATCTATAATCTCTAATATTAAATATAATTTTTCATACAGAGTGGTGATCTATTATCTTTAAGAAAAAAATCAAGGTTAGAAAGCAAAAAATGTTAATTTAAAAGTGGCACCTAAGAGCTATGTGGCAACATTTTATAGGACCTCCAATATGTGTCTAATTTACAAGACACATTTCAAACTTATAAGAGAAGTTTTTTATATGTACGTCACATAATTAGCTTGTTCTATAAGCGACCAACATGTATGATATGTGGCTAATTTGTTGACTAAGTTTTTAACCTACCAATCACCTATAGACATGAATAAAGATGAAATTACATCTATAAAGCTTCTAAGCAGCTTTTTTATAAGATATTATCAAATTAATCTATTTTTATCTACTTCTATCTATCTATATTACTTAGATAATTATTAAAATAAATCTTATATCCATGACAATTATCTCTTAGTCACTTTTTTTACTAACATATTTATTTAGTCTAATTGTTACAACTTGGATGTACATAATTATTACAACAACATTACCATGGCAATTATCTTGACTATATGTATATTTTGATCCTAGTTGATTAGAGGGGCTCTTAATGTGCTAGAAGGAGACACTTGAGAATATATTTATTATATTTTTTTTTATTAATATATGATTGTATATTTGATATTAATTTATAGTATTCAATTTGTTATAAATAATAATCTTTATTTATATAATAATTATCACAATACATGGTATTAAGTATCAAATCACATTGGATTAGTGTTAGAATATATTAATTTAAGTTTTATTAGTCTAATTTGTATTTTTGGATTTTTCATCTATTTTATCATTTTCTATCCAATAGATGATTTTATTTACTTAAGATTTTAGGATATAATAGAAAAACCCTTTTTAACTTGGCATTCTTATCAAGTCAAGTTTTATAAAGAATTTGTTGTTATTAATTTTGCTTGGAGATGGTAATTTAACTATTTAATAAAGCTTGACACTTTCTACATATATTTGCACTCTTTGATTCTCCTATGGTAGAATAAGAGATGCTTGATTTGTATTGCAATTGCTTATTCCTCCTTGAAGGTATATTTATAATGTATTTCTAATTAATATGTGATTGCATATTTGATGTTGGTTTATGGCACTCAATCTATCTATTGTGTATGATAATTTTTATTACATAACAAAATAATTATTTTATAATAAATATATAAATTCAAAAACTAAAATTATATCTATAGTAACATATTATAATGAAATTATCTTATCTTAACATAATTTTATAATAAGATTATAATTATTATATTTTTTAAAAAAAATAATTTTTTTAATAATACACAAATTTTATAATTAAAAAAAATTAAATTATGAGATTTTTAATAATATAATATTTTTAACCTTTCTCCCTAGTTTTATTTAAATCTAATTATTATAAATGCTAAAAAAATCAAACAATACCATTTCCTTGATCAAGACCAATTTGATGGTTTTTCAATATCTCTTTGAATAAGACAAATTTGCAATCTCATTCCAAATGATAATAACTCTCATAAAATTTAGATAGAAGTGTGAAGTTCTATCACAGAAATAAGCCATCTTTCATTAGGAATGATGCCATCATTCCATCATTCCATCATCATGTTATTCAATAACAAAACTCATCATGATTGCATCTAATTATGGCACTCAATATAGTTAACAAACTTATAATCAGTTTTTTAAAGATAAAAAAATATAAATTGTTCTAAATATAAATTGTATAAATATTTAATAAAATTTCTTATACCCTTTAATTTTTTCCTTCTTAACCCTTAGTCTTGTTCTTCAGAAGTATGTTGAAAAATGACTTAAAATAACACAAAATGAAATTCTCATCACTACCCAATTAAGATCCCATCCAATTCAAAAACTCAGCATATTATGATAGCATTCCATGTCTGGAAAACTGCAGTCATTTCTCATTTATATGTGAATAAATATATATATATATATATATGTATTTTTTTTTTCCAAAATGACTATCATTAGCAACTGAAAATCAATACATACAACATGAGTTATTCAAGGATATGGGCGACCAAGCCAAACTAGACATTTGGATCACTGCAGTAGAAACACTGTAAGATCAACAACAGAGGATGAAACCTACACACACCGACACACGCATCCACGCAGATGGAGTCCAATGTGGCAGTCTGCCACAGCCTCATCAGAAACACGGATGGAAGACTACCGCAGACAAACACACCGAACTGGGGTGCCACGCACATGCAGATGGCTTGTGCACATCAGTTGCGTGTAACTGAAGAAGGAGACACACTCAGAGCGGGTGGAGACGACGGCACATTAATCCACTCATCACAGCCTGTCGTGTCCAGCTTCATCTGCAAGTCTTTTCTCAGACTCAAGGAAGGAGGAACCAAGGCTGACAAGTGCAATGCTGGGGCAATAATCGTGCATCGGTACCGATGTCTCGTAGATCACAGCACAGCACAGCACAGCACTGGGAGTGTAGAGCCTAAGTCACTGGTTGATGAGCTCCGGGACACTTTCGCCGATGGAGAAAGTTTTTGCAATCCGCCGCTGGACTGGCACGGCACCGGAAGTTGAGAAATGGCCCACTAGACTGTTACAGAAGTTTGTTTCTTTGTTTCTAGACAGATGGGTGTGTCAGAATGACGGTGTTCGTATCAGTGGACCCCGCGCGTCAGTGATGGTTGTGTAGAAAAGTGTATGTACTTATTGTGGGCTTCCACTGCCTGGTTCTAATATGCTGGACTAACGTCGTCGAAAGTTCGACTGCGCGTCGAATGATCAGAGCAGCGAAATATTCTTACTCCGGCCGACAGGAGCCTCCCCAAAACTCATGGGTGTCTCTTCAAATAAGAACACTTACGCTTCGCACGAGCACATGAGACTCGCGTAGGAGCTGATAGAATCCAAGAATTTGTTGATATCGTCAGGCTGTTCGACGCTCGACTGGCTCCAATTTATGGTGCAGCTTCATTTGATGCTGTAGGAGCTGTAGCGCTTTCTTGCCAGGCAAGACTAACATTCCAATCACTCCCAAGAATCACATGAATCAGAATCTTGACCATGGGAGGAAGTTCCTGATCAATATAGTTTTTTAGACCAGGAGAGGGATCGCATGCGCGGGTTGATCCAATCTTCCCCTCGGCAGTGGCTTGAGCTTTCCTCCTCGAGATCAGATTTGACATTTGGAGGGAAGATGCAGATGACATCATTGATGCTGAATGTGATGCACCACCTTGAAACATATTCTGCGGAAATGAGAATTCGAACTTGAGCTATCAGGTGGTATGATGCTTTCTAGACTCCCACATGGAGGGGAGTGTCGAGTTCTAATGCCAAACAAAGGTCCCAGTTATGTGCATTATCAACATTATCATCGTCCCTAAGATTATTCTGCTTCTTTGCGCAAAGTATTCCTTGTCTGCAATTATGTGGACCCAGGAAGCACTGACCCTATAAGGAACGTGGATATTTTTTTCAACTCCATCGACTATGTTATGCATAATGTAGTATTTACAAAATATGTATAAGTCGTGAAGTGATAATATTATTTTACTCATATGTTTGAATTTAGTAGTGGTACAATGAGAATGTTAAAGATTTGTTTGGAAGTATTTCCAACTGTTAGGAGGATTCAAAGAAGCAGCTATATCATGGATCCTACTAAAGAAGCTCAGTATATTAAACTGAAGTAACATGATCGAATCGCCACACAAGAAGATCTGATAACAAATATTTTTAAAAAATAAAAAGCTCAGTATATTAAACTGAAGTAGTAAAATGCAGCAAAACATGATAGAAGAATTATAACGATTTAATTTTCTAAATACGGCATCACACAATTTTGAAAAGAAGTAGAAATATTTTGTGAAATTTTACAAAAGATGGTCCAAAATCACTATTTTTGACCAAGAAAAAAAATTTGGAGATGAATAGAAATTAAAATTCACATTCCTTAACCAGCCCAACCAAATTTTTAAAAACGATAGATTAAAAATAAAATTGTGCTTGAAGGGAAAATGTCATGTTCAAGAATCAATGGGTTCTCATTTGTATCATATTTTAATAAATCCACGAAGTAAAATTAAGCCTTCTATTCACGTGTGATGAATATTAATAAGGATATCTATGTTTGAAATAATCCTAATGATAAGTTATAAAAAGTGGAGGAAGATTACAGGGAGTAAGAAGCTCCCTGGTGCAACAAAATCTTCTTGTACATGACCACTGAGCACTGTAGCTCTCCATGCAAGTCCTTTCATGCAGCTCATAATGTGAGATTCTCGACGATACTCTCAAGTTCCGAGTTAGAGTTGAAGCTCCGAGTCAGCTGCAACCACTAGAGAGAGATCGAATCAGTTGCAGTGGATTGCAGGAAGATAGAGATCTTTGGAGAGCCATAGCTTTGTCGTGAGAAGGTCACCTTACTATACATAGCTGGGCCAGGCAAGAAGAGACCAGGGCCATGCGTGTCTTCCTCCTGCAATTGCTGCCCAACACATATCACACACCAGGCCAAAAAGATATTCTAGCTTTTAATATCGCAAAGACTTTTTTATCGCTTATCCTTGAATCGTTTGTCGTCACCCACCAAACTCCGAACTCCGGGCTCAAGGTCGCGAGATGATGGGAGTTCCGAATGATAAGCGCCGGGAGCTTTGACCCACTGCACACTAATGTAGGGATGATGAGTTGCATGTCTGCCGCTTCCATCCGAACCGAGTTTTCTGAGCTTGGAGTGAATTCTATGTCGTGCAGCGGATGAGTGGAGTGGCGAGGACGCGGTGAGTGTCTGGTTTTGGTGAGATCGCGGTCGAATCTGTGGTTGCGGGTGATGGGTTTGGGTTAGGAAGTCAGTTGGAAGTTGGGGGTGATGGAGTCGAGCGCCCCGACACCGCCGTAGTCTATCCTCTTATGGGTGTGCGTATGCGTGGGGATCTGCTGCGAGCGTAGTGGGTGTCGTCGCTGTAGACTGTCAGAATTGGTTGCCAAAGTTGGTATGTGGAGCCTAAGTTCTTGCCTCTCCTCGATGGGGCGGGGTTTTTCGATCGAGGCGCTGATCTGTTCGTGATGGCTGACAGAGCCTTTTTCCTCTCTTTTTGCAACTCAGGTGTTTGCTTTCATACTAACGTCGCCAGCGGTGATGGTTCCACAGACCTAGGTCTACTGCTGAGTTGAGTGGCACTCTCACGCTGGTCTAGTCAGAGCCGACGACCTCTTGGGTTTCTTCCGTAAGTGCATTTAGCATTCCTCTTTGGTGGATTCTGCATGCGTCTTCTCTTTGAAGGTTGCCGCCTTACTTGAAACCTCTCCTTACCCACTCATTCTCCCAACCCTCCACAGAACATGCCTGAATTACGCTCCTCAGGCTGAGATGATGTAATCCCGAGGATTCATCATCATTTGGAGGTTACAGAGCTGCTACATATCTCTTTATCCAGGTTATTTAACGTCCACCGAAGGCCCGTCCTGGCGATTTCTCGGTGAGCACGGCGACGTGATACAGGTCTATGTTTCACAAGGTTTTTTTTCTCTAAAATTGCGGGTTTGGTTCACCGCTATTGGCAACTTCATGGGGGTAGAGAAACTGCATCAAAGTATAGCAGGTGGAGCGAGCTTCCATTAAGCTTTCAAAACACCGTTCAAGGATGTCATACACGCCTAGGGTTTTCCTCTATAATTTTCGATATTTTCAGCGGAATGGGCTTCTAGGGAGATTGCCCTTCAGCCTTTAAGCCTACATGTTATCTCAGAAACCTATGTGACTGAGTAGCAGAAAAGGAGGTTGACATCCAAGTCGAAGGCGGAGGAGATGGGGACGTTGACGTTACCACCTTATTTCAATTTACAAGAAGATTGCAAAGACCTTCGATCGTCTTTCAAAGGTATTGTTCTAACCTCGTTCACTAGCTATTCCTGCTCGTACCTCTCACTATGTAATGAGTTTACGCACATGTAATTCGGAGTTTGTTCAGTGGACTAGTCATGTTTGTATGGCACATATCTCGGAGAATCTATCAGATGGTGAGTATGGTGAGGTGGATGAACCGCAGGGCTGGGATGCAATGAGAAGAGAGTGATTGAGATCTTAGGAAGGAGAACGCAGTCGCAGCGACTTGAGATTGCACAGGCTTATCAAACGGTTTATGGGGAGAGCTTGCACAAGCGACTCAAGGCAGCCTTCAATGGCAAGCTTGAGGTCAGTCTAAATTAACTATGTGTACACGCTCAGTTCGAATCTTAGGAGTACTTCGAGAGACTTAGCTTACATTGAACTTGCAGGAGGGTGGTGTTGGTTTAACCTGTGCTATAGAAGCTTTCTTGCTTAGTTTTGGTTTATATTTTTTTGGGGGGAGAGGAGAGAGGGAGGGGGCCACTGTTATCAACTTAGTCCTGCTCGAAGTTTATTCATCTGTCGAATGGTGGTGGTCCTTTGAAATTCTTATAAACTGGACCTTGTTTTCATTGGTGGGGTTTTGTGATGGTGTGAATGGGTATAGAAATGTATACTCCTGTGGATGATGGATTCGGCTGAACGTGACGCAATACTTATGTATGAATTGATGAAAATTGGGGGAAGAAAGGCTGATCGTGCCCTTATTGGGATAGTGTGTACACGAAATCCAGCTCAAATATACGCAATCAAGCAAGCATACTATACTATGTTCAACCAAACTTTAGAGAATCACATCGATGGCACTAATTCACATTTCGTGGAGTTCCAGCACAAGGTGAGTGACTTGAACACTACCTGCGTGCCTGGTTAGTGTCGTCAATTTTTTGATATCCTGACTGTTGAATCTTTATATTTTCTGTATATTTTGTACAAACCTCAAAACCATTTTCTGTCCTCCAGAGCAAATGGGCTTTCTGGCGTGGAGGTGAATCCAAGCCGAAGGAAATTCATAAGCGACCAGTTAGCGTAACTAAGGTGAGACTACCTGACTGGCGGGATAAGCCACCAAAGTAGGAACTCCAATCAGGTCGTCCATTGTAGTTGCAGAGCTGACTAACTGTCAGTATTTTGGACTTTAATCCCACAGAAAAAGGTGTGATTGATTCCGCAAAAGACAATGTCCGGCTTATTACCGAGCTATTAGTTTATTTCTTCGAGTTTATCGGACTGTTTCTAGTATGTTGCATATGATCTAGTGTTTTCTTGATCAAAAGAGTGTCTAAATTGTTTTCTTTGCATGACGTGCAGCTTCTTTTGGCGCTAGTTCGTGCAAGTCGACCTGAGAATTCAACCGTTGACAGACACATTGCTTTGAATGACGCACATCAACTGAATAAGGTTTTCACTAGTGTAGGAAAAGTAGGTAACGAGGACACTTTGATCCGCATTCTTTGTACCCGGAGCGCACAGCAGCTGACTGCCACATTAAATTACTATCATCAACACTACGGCCACGATTTTGAGCAGGTTTGGTTGGTTTGTTTCGTGGTTTGTCTACAGTTTTCTAGTCTATTAAATTTGCTTAAACTTGACCCTATCATCATAATGGTTTAAAATGTAGATGCTCCTTTTGTATCTGAGTTGCTGAGATCCAAGGTTGTGTATGCAGTCCCTAACGAGGGAAAACTCTGGAGAATTCGAACAAGCGTTGCGATGCACCGTGATATGTTTCCGTCAGCCAGCGAAATTTTACGCGGAGGTACACACTCTTATTCATTCAATTCTATTCCAGTGAGGTTCTTTAACCATCAAAACATGTACATTACTGTGTATGGTGATAGTAAATCATTTCATCAGTAATGCATGCGACTTGTATTGACTTGAATTACTCTTTGTGTATTGATCGAATTGTTGACTTTATGCTCATGATTTGTTGAAAGTATTGGCATGATCTAACTGGGAACTTTTCGGTATGTCTATAGGAACTGCGTAATGCATTGGGAGCAGCAGGGACAGACGACGACGCTTTGATTCGGGTGGTAACGACGCGAGCTGAGGTGGACATGCAGTATATCAAGTTGGAGTTTACGAACCTAAGCAAGAGAACATTAGAAGAGATGGTTGCCAATGACACAGCTGGCAACTACCGATATTTTCTTCTCACCCTTGTTGGACCTGGAGACCTAGGTCTATTCAGCCCAAGAACTTCTATTGGCTCAGCATCCTTTTATAGCCCAAGAACTTCAAATGGTTCTCAAACTGCATCTCGTGGTCAGCAATCCATTGGCTCGCATAATGGTTCCGTAGTTTCATACTACACTAGTCCCAGGTCTAGTGGTCAGGGTTCCTTCCAGATTTAACCCAGTTGGAAAATCCACCAGACTCTTTCTTTAGCAAACAGGAATCAAGTATGAAATCCTTTTCATCCGTGAAAATTAGTCGAAATTATACCCGTGTTCAATAGTTTGTCTTTGGACTAGCTCACCTTGAGCACAGGACTCCATTGTACAGAGGGAGTATTGTATCCAGAGTTTTACACTGCCATCCTGCTAAACTCGTCAGTGTCTACTACATTATAGTTTACTGACCCCATGAAGGAGTCTAAGAGAGAAATCGCAGGAGAATTGCTAGTAGTTGCTTTGTACGAGTACTAGAAAAGAGAATGTTATTATATACTGAAATTTGTTGATCTGTAGCACGTAATTTCATCATCTGTTAAGGATTTCTTATTGAAATGCACAATATAATTACCCGTTTATGGTGAGAATTCAGGTCAAGTGGAGTTGGGGCTCTATGGATAAAGTTGAGAAGGATGAGAACTTACATATGGCTTATACGTGTTATCTATATGTGTACGTTTGTCTATGTGCTTTAATGAGCACAGTGTGCGTCAAATCTAGAGGGAACACGATCTGCTTGCGCGCATGCCGACAGCTGCAAATTTACTCCAAATGCGTACATATAGTGTCGGATTGAATACCGTCATATGGTGTTTTCAAAATCATATCGTTTGCAAGTCTTCGCGAGAATTCACGATTCAAGCCTAAGAGAAATTCTGTTATCAACTCATGCACATAACTTGAGAGAGGCTTCGGACAGAAAAAGAAAATTTGAGTGAATTTAGTGGAATCTATTGTCACATATGTTGATGAAAAGACAATGTGCATATCAAGTTTATGCCAAGTACGCAGGAAGTTTTCGATGGTAAATGCACAATTTGTCGTCTCCCTCCATCCTCATCAAGTAAATCTGGCTCATTATTGAGAAGGTTGAACAATACTCTCTACTATCATAGCGATATTAATATATTCGGTAATTTGCAGCCGTATATGCGCAATACAGTATCTTCAACAGTCCTCAATGCTATCAGAACACGTCATTCTAAACCATTTTCAACAGTTTTACCTCAAATTTTAACCTCTGGAATACTCTTCCCTCTATCAACAGTCAGTCTATGCAGACAGCTTTTTAATATTCTATACTAATCTTCACATGGCCCATACTACAGCATCTAGCATTCTTGAAAGTTCAGCAAGGATGAAATGTAGGGTGTTCGATTAAATTTTTTCAAAAATAGCTCACATATACTTCAGTGTGAAGATAAATCAAGACACCAGTACCGAAGCTGGGGGCGCTGGGGCAGCGAGCTTCTCCAATTCTTGGACATACAGATTGGTCCCGCTCATAATGAAGGGCACAAACCGGTCACTACCAGCTTGAGATGGACTGAACCGAAAAGCCCACCTCACCAAAGTTTTCCCATCTTCTTCCTGCATGGCCTGTGATCACCAAGGAAAAATCCATCTGAACCTCAAATCGTGACAGTTACTCCATCCAGAGTCCTGCTGCTGATCTCTACAATGGTTTGCCAGACCTTGACACACGAATTACCTGATCAATAGCTAGATGGCTACTTCTTCGATCAGCTAGGTAGGGAGGCTTGGAAACAGAAGCATAGAATGATTAGAGGGTGGATATGAGATTATTACCTGGAAAGTGGAGTAATAGCCGGGATCTACACCGGTATTATTCTCAAGAAATTCATAAGAGAAGACGTGTTCCAAAGGGTTGATCGCCACCAGCTTCTGCTTCGCCCACTGGGCGGATTCGGTGTCCGTGCGGCCGGGGAGGTTGGTAACCTTCCTAGTGCACCCTGGGACTCGGTTCTCCCCCTCTACAGGCTCAATTGTGAGCAGATTCGGGAAACCAAGGAAGTCGGACGCTACGTCCCACACCTTGTCAATAGGCGCAGATATGGTCTTCTCTACCACACCATTCCACTGTACAGTCGGACATCCTGGAGCTGCTTCAGCCATTGCACAGACAAGCAACTGTGATTCTCTATTCAAACCAGACTAATGTCGTGATACAAACGTAACTTATACCGCCAGCTAACTCTTGATTCTGCGAGCTTGTCTAAGTACTACAATACCTCCGAAGAGACAGTCCCGAGGGTTTGTCACTAACCACGATGAAGAGCAAAAAAGGTGAATTAAACATATCTTCAAGTGAGAAACTTTATAGTGGTCGTGGCAATGACCTCGGAGACATGGCTAGCTCATTCACTGCCTGTACAATATAGGTCCTACAAGAGTGGTACCACTCTTGGGTCCACCGTGGACAAAATCAAAGTTCCTAAAACTTATTAATGAAAATGGATGATCAGTGTATGCATGCGTTACGAGGATGATCTTGACGAAGCTGTAAATAGGCTGTCAACTCACCTGAAGTGTTCGTTTTCAATTCGTGCACAGCTCTGCACAATTGTCTGTACGGCAGCGACTGCACAAGATCTCGGTTTCAACAAAAAGAATGTACATTGCAGTGCACTTTTCAGTAGTCCTGTTTGTCATTTAGCCGATTGACGTTGCTTGAGGATAAAACAGATAAAGGTAAGTAACCCGTGGGCTGCAACTAATTTGACGTACTTCGGTGAGGGACTAAAACCGGTGGAAATTTTGTGATGTGATAGCTGGATCTTGAAATCGAATACAAATTATACAGTTGATCCGCAGGCTAGAGTTCGTTCTTCACATTGAATGGCACATTTTACAAGAAAGACTAAATGTCCCTCTTATCGCTTTTGAGGTTCCAGGCGACATGACACTAAGTTCTAGGAACACAGTTTCTGTTCTCTAAAGAAGTCACATTTAACTTAACGGACGGTGCTATAATCATGTTCTACTGACAGTACAGTATCTTGCATGAATTACAAGATGCTTCTGTTGAAATAACCCAGATCTGAGTTCGCCTTTAAGGCCCAAGAGAAAGATTAGAATAATTAAAAGCTGCTCTAGCACAGAACAAGGTAGCCTTATCATGGATTTCTGCGGTGATGAGAGGCTTTTGAGCTTGTGCGGATGTGACCAGGTAGTATTAATCAGAAGAATCTAGCATCGGCCTTTTTTTGATAATTAGCACCCAACGCTTTCTAGTTGGATATTCTTCAGTTTGAAAGTTTTTTAAGTCATTTCACATGATGCTGGATATTAACAGAATCCAAAGGAAAACTTGAAACTAGACGTGCGCATATACGTTACGTTACCTCATTAAATAGCATCAAATCCTGGTTGTTAGGTCTTACAGAATGAAGGAAAATAAGGTTTGAAAGCGTAATCCACTCTATTTCAATGTCGTTTCTTTAAAACAGTCCTGGAAGTGATACTTTTAGGATATTACCATCTGAACATGATCTTGAACACATACTTGTATTCAAGTAAATTCATTAAGAAGATTTGTGTACAATAAAATAGCATTTGCGATACTTAAAAGTAGAATAAAATGTACGCAGCATTTATTGAAAAGTTTTTACAAAAGAGATCGTATTTTTTGCCATATTACAGGAATTTCATTAAGAAATAACTCTCCGTTAATATGCTTTCTAGAGAGCCGCAAGGATGATGTCGTCAAGGAAGAACTCACTTGTAGAGTATCGGTTGGAATGAATCGCAACTCACAGCCTCTCGAGCTTAATTTGATGACCTGCCCACCTATTTTTAATGAGTATAGGACACAGAAACACTGCACATTGGAGGACACTGCAGCTTATTAAAACTCTTGAACAAAAATTGCGAGACTGCTGGCTTGATACCAGATTCGTAGAGTGAAGAAAAACTCTAGACCTTCAAGACAGGTCAAATTTTGACGTAACGTAAGAGTGGCAATTACAAGCTGCAGTCAATCAGTCATGATAAGAAATGCATAGATATCAGCGAATTATTTATATTCGCAATCCTTTTGCCCATTCAGTGAGATCTTGCCAGGCTTAACTATCTCCGTGAAGACAACTTACCAGGACTTGAGCTTCACTAGTAACTGCATGAGGTCACAGTTTTGTCCCTTCCCATGGCCTAAAATTTAGTCCGGGTCGATATTTCATCTGACAATTTTCGAATTATGGGTGACCGTGGGTCCCGTTTGAGTAGAAAGCTTCAATCGGCTGATAAGAAGACGCAGCTGTCTTGCATAGCACACCAACTCATACCAGTTGCAATCCTGTCATTCCAGACGGATATGTTCGTAGATTCTCGACACCAACCTGCATTATGTACTCACCGGTAGCTCAGCCCTTGAGGGCCCCACCGATAGATTGGAGTACAGGGTTGGAGCTGGTCAATGTACACATTCTACCATAATACCATAACTCTACCACAAATTGAGGGTTATATGCTGGTTGGTGCACATTCAAGTGCACAGATGCTCACAAAAAAGGCAGAGAATCGTCCGCTAAAATTTGATTGTAGCTACCGATAGAGATGTTCAATCTGTCTGCTGGTCCCCTGAGCCAAGAGCCAAGAGCAGCCATGAGGTTGTCTTTGCCTGGGCATTGGATGCATTTCGTGATTGCTAGTCAGCCCGGTCCCAGGTCGTCTGTTCTGCATGCCACACCATGTGGTCATTTCGCACGAAGCTAAGCTTGGGTTGTGCTGTGCTATCCTGTGGGTCAGGATCATTTGGATCAATCGATCATGATCAAGTCAAGTCAAACATAATTTGAAATCCAAACAAATCTGGCAGATCATGCACACCCAAATTACGTACAAACAAAGCAAGATTACTTACACGCTACAGCCGCCCAAAGATTCCCATTTACTGTATGATTTCAGCAACGCAATTGAGAATAAGCGCCACATGACCTTGAAAGGACACGGGCATAAAATATTTCTACATACAAGACGGTATTTCATTTGATCATAGCAAATTTGATCCTTAGAAACGCCTTAGGCTAGCTTACGTCTGGAGATGGAATACTTGAGAATACTTCAATATCACTCATTCTTATAACCAATATTCTCTTATATAAAAGAAATCACTGTCCAACAGTCGATGAGCATGATTTGGTGTCTTGCTGAGAGGACGCAGACAGTGATGAATATGAAGGCAATGTCGTCCGAATAACTCAACAGAGCGGCGTGTGAACTTGACACAAGAATGTAACCCCAGAGATGACAGCTTGACAGTCAATTTGGATTGGAGTTATCGATCAAATGTGAAGCCAGCGACAGGGGTTCATAGGATGCCACCGCTCACCACTGAGTTGATCTGTATCACCGTAATCACACTCAACCCGTGGACGGACATGTCCTTTCTGGGCTCCGATGTAGGATGCAGGCAAACGGAGTTTACACACAAGCCACTTCAAGATGATGACCGCAGTTGAGGACAATTCTTGACGCCCTTTACAATCACCAGGTGTCGATTTTAGGTCGGTCGTCAGGCTCATCTGAAAGTTTCCAAAGCATACCTACGAAGGGTCACTGTCCAGTTGACTGATGAATATGCCGCTTGAACAGCAACGCAGGAAACACAGCACGTTGCATATGTACATAGTCAACTACCTAGTACAGAAACGTTGGCTCTAGATCCATGCGGTTTACCACCCCATACCAGTAAAATTAAAGAATTGTTAAGAGTACTAAAGGTGTATGATTTACCTCACGACGAATGCAACAGGCAGTTATCAACTCTCCAGTCACTAGTTATCTCCTTGAGTTATGTCACGGTAGTAGTGTCGGCACCAACTCGGACTTCGAATAGAAGGTATACTCCATTGTGCACATGAAAACATGCTAGACCCAATTCGAGAGACAAAGGTCATCCAATTATAATTTATCTGGAAAAGTAAAATAAGATATGGCTTGAGAATCAACCAACGAACTGATATAAGTAACAGGCCTCACCAAATTTCAGAAAAAAATTTGAAATTAAGACTTAAGTCAGCTGAGACATGGGAAAGTAACAGTTACAGAATGTACTCGCTGCTTGCGACTGCACGAAGTTTGAGTGCCACAAGCTCAACCTGAGGATTGAACTTCCCGTGAATCAAAATCCCCAACAGCTAGATAGAACATTTCAAAAGTGCAAAATACATCTAAAACTTTACAACTATTTCAGTGAGGGCTGAATACCGAACATACAACACTATGGGCCAGCTGCAAGAAATAGTACATGTACTGTACAGAGAACCAATATCAACAATAATCCAGATTTCTTGTGCCACAGCCACAGCCACAGCTAACTTAGGTTACGTATTTCACGAGAATCTCATAAACAAATTTTCTGCATTTGCTAACACCTGGTTTAAAGCTAAGTAGTGGCTGAAGCAAAATAATGCGCTAACTCCCCTAATTGAGAGATTCACATTTTGCGCAAGTTGTCAAGACGAGCTTGTAAGTCACTGTCTATCTCTCCATCATCCGATACTGGACCTCCTGCTCCCTGAGGTTGAGCAATTTTCGATGGTGTAGCTCGCGCAGGAGCTGCTGTTGCATGAGCCGGAGCCGTCAACAACTGAAACCCACCCGCATCAAAATGCACTTAAGTATGAGACGCTCGAAAGCAGAACGTGGACCACAAAAAGCTCCCATAATAGACAGTGTTGTGAATAAATGCCATCTCCGCAGCATTAGACAAGACAATTCGCAATATTTACGGGTGACAATATTACCAGGTGCATATCTAGGTTCTTTAAAAATAAGTCCTTTTCTTTGTTCCTTTAAGTGCCCAGCTCCACTCATCTAAATAACTTCCACGAAGACCTTCAGTTTCCATGTTTTCGTTAACAAATCAACTTCTTCAGGCATTCACAATGACGACGGATAAGTATAATACTGTAGAGACCTCTCTATACGGAAACAATTGAGTTATCATGAGAGCTTGGTAACCTGAGAGTCGAGGTCGATGCCAATTTCATCAAGCACTTGACTCACGAGCTCCTCAGTTTCCTCTTCCTCTTCATCTCCTTCTAAAGCATCGTCAATAGCATCGCCCATAGCTTCAGTTGTCATTTCCATCTTCTCGTTTTGCCTTTCAAATTCCATCATAATCTTTTGCAATGCAGGTAAATTCATCTGCTTATTCATTTGTCCCATAGCTTTTGTGACGCCCTTCATTGCGTCCGCCATAGCCTGTGTTGACTTCAACGTCTGCCAAATCCAAGGCAAAGGACGCACCACCAACGTCACAGACTGTCTATGCTCAATATTGAAGACTGTGGCTATCTAATACAAACTGAAGATGGAAGTCAAAGTTGTGGAATCGCTTACTTGAATGCGTAGGGATATCCCTTGTAGCTGTGATTTAAGACCATAGAATTTAGTTATTTGATGTCTTGTCCGAATCAAATCCTTCGCCATCACCTTTACTGCGCCCTAAAAAGATCATACCCAAAATTGATTGTTAATATAGGCACAATGTATGATTTGAAAACAAACGTTCGTTCGCCTAGAATTAGTTTTCAATTAATAAAGTTAAGCATGTGAGCTGCTATAGATGAATTAATAGCACTCATCTCTCTTTGCTACTTAGGCGGTGAAAACATTAAAACGATCTCAGTTACAATCGATTTGGCTTGTATCTAAAGCACAAACACATTAAACACGTAGCAATGCAAACTGTTGGTAATAACGTGTCTGCCAAGCCAAGAGTCAATGCTAGAAATTTCCTCGAGATGAGTTTAAAACCTACCATTTGGCCTTGCTTAGCCGTCTTTTTTATCTCCACAATCAACTTCTTCTCTTGATTCTGTAAATTTTGTCTCTCGCGCTCTATCTCACGAATAGACTTATCAAGTGCACGCTTATTTTCTCGCAAAAGTTCTGTTGTGACAAACAACCCACAATGCTTTACAATCTCATCACGAACAGAGGTCTGTGCTTCGTATAGTTTAAGAATCACGTGCTGGTCGCAAATTAGGGCTCCAAATGTACATTGAATATATTATCCAAAAAAGCATGCTGCATAGAAAATGAATACGAAATTATCACGAGCACAGACGATGATGATGTCGTCAAATACCTGCGGGAGTTTTCTTCTTTCCAAACAAGTTGAAACTCATGGTGATTGAACCTCCTCAACCCAATGACCTCCGAGTTATCAACTTCAGCAAACCTCCCTATCGATGTTTTAGACTTGTCGTGACAAGTAGACGAGAATCTACTCTCCAAAACAAGCCAACTCTAGCGTGACACTTCCTAAGCACAACAGGCAATCGCTCGCACAAAAGCTAAGTCCTTCTCCGGACGCCTAGACACAACATCAAAAACTACGTCCAGACTCCGACCGACCATTCTCCACCAGCAACGCGTATCAATAATTTCAACCCCAAACAGATCGAATTCCGCAGAATCTCACCACTAACCTCGAAACAACATCGAAACCCACTCACTACAAGTCAACGCAAACCCGCTACTTTTCAAAAGATAGAAGCGAAACCGAAAGCAAGGGTTCACAACTGAAATATGCGACAGATTCGGGTCGGTGACTTGCAAACCAAGTAGAACTCAGTCGGACAACCAAGACCAAACCCAGAAGTAACCCAAGAAACAGACTCGCCAGATCATCATCACGCCACACAGTTTCAGAAACTCTTCCCCGTTCCACTTGTCTGTTGAACTGCTGTGTGCTACTGTTGCAAAGATTCTATTCAAAGATGCTTGTTGAAATTTCCACACCCTAAATAAGAAAAACAATAATTGTAGATTTTCCACAAATTTAGGGCTTGACATCCAGAAATCTGTTCGACACATAAATGTTCAGATGGCCTTCAATTTTTCGTTGGGTATTCTGTTTGAGATGATTTGCAAGCATTATTCCACGGCATTCGATTGAAATGGCGTTTGCTGAAGTCATCGGGCCTTTCTTGGATGTGGGCAGCTTCGTCACGCATTGGGTAGTGGGGCATAGTCGCGCAGAGGAAGCAGCTAGTGAGTGAGTCGAGTTTGTGTACACTGCCAATCAATGAAGGAGCAGGTTACTTCAAAGCTTTAACAGCGTTTATCGGAAGAGTTTTGGTAAGTTGTTCTGGTGACTGGGGTTTGGTATGGTGTTGGAGGTGGAGAATGAAGAGGAGATGGGCCGGGCGCAGGATGCGTCGATCTCCACCTGCTATACAAGAATGTGAAGCAGTTGCGTAAGATCAGCACTGCCATCTTTCCTGTCACCTACCCGGGTAAGTTATACACTGATGTGCTTACCTCCGGAGACTTCAGCAAGCTTGGTAAGGTTCGACGGATCATTTGTTTCCGCCTGGCATGCGCAAGAGTTTTGCGTTTCTCGTTTTTCTTGCTTTTTCACTGTCATGTCTGCACTTGTGATCGACTTTGTTGCTGCGCTCTTGTTGCTGTCATCTTCCAAGTTCTTAAAGCTAAATTCTAGTTTCATGTTTCTGAGTTGTCCAAATACTGAGCCACTTGTGCTTCTCTCGTCGCCCCCTCCCTTGGATTATTCTTGATTTTATTTTTGCCACACGATGTTGCTGCTCAGATTTTAGCTTTTTCTTGGTGTAGATTTTTGAATCGTGCCTTTCAATATCGATATTGCGCTGTGATTTCTAAGCGGAAATGGTATTTGAACCTTCTTCAGCATATTTCAGTGGTTTATGCGTCGGAGCAATCCCATGCTGCTTAGAAAGGAAGTAGATGGCAACATGCGGCTCTACAACAATGACTCTGGGGGTTCTTGCCCCTTACCGCAGCCTAAGCATTGATAAGTTAATTGTGATCTGCATGTCCGATACATGTCACAAACATATGGTCTATTGTTCAGAACAATTCACTTCTCTGTTCATCTCTTAAAAGGCAACGTAACACAATTGGTTTTGTGTTGCGATGTGCATGTTTTTGAAGAACGATTATGCTTATTGCTTGACCTAGAGGGAAGTTTTGTAATGCTCTACTTTGGCTGTGCTAGTGTCACTTGATATTGTGGATGGGAGTAGTTAACATACACAGTGAGGGACTTTATCAATGAATGGTCGATGAAAACGTCGGTTAAAAACTTCAAGGACGACATATCAAGAAGATGAAGGTGCACGAAACCAAGGTGGACAGTGAGGGTAGCCTTCTGTACATGTCAAGGGTCATAACACTTATTGGAACTTGGCGTAGAAACCCGAGCTGTGGGAAACGATAGAATCTGTACTGTTCCTCTGCATAGTGTGGCTCACAAACTTTGACTCGTAATTCTAAGGTACATTCGAGCTTGTTGTTTGAGCTCCTGGAAAACAGCTTACCTGCGGTGGACTGACTCTGAGATTCTTCTTTATCATTGTACTCTTTGCATCTGTTTTGTTCAACATACTTTTGCTAAACTTACAGATCGTTGAGGGCTTACTCGATTATGGGTCTGATGAGAAAGTTTAGCGGAGCGCTTTCTGAAACTTACGATGGAGAGAACGCTCCTGGTCTAACTTGTTTAGTACAGCTCCGGTATGCTTATCTCACACCACTCTGACTGCTACTCCGTACACATGTTGACATGAACCTTTTGACTCTAAGTTCAAGCTAAATTCTAGTTTAACATCTGTGGGATGTTGCTGTAGGTCATGGAAATTACCGTTGCTGTCACTAATTTGGATATGCAACATGAATTTGTGAAAGCCAGTGCGTCATGTGAAAGGTCAAACGAAGTTGTGGTAGCTTATCAGTCCTTCTGGCACCCCTTTGAACTCTCTGAGGGAAGACTGCATTATGAATGTGGACATTCCTTCAGAGACAAAGATGTGGACGTTTTGTATCTATGTGGATATCTGGTTTGGTTCATTTTTCATGGGCTTTGCTAATAGGCTGCGATGGCGTAGAAACGTCTAGGCATAGGATGGGTTGGTTGCTTATTCTCATGTCAGAGGGTATAGCAACCAAGGAAGTAGAGTTCAAAACATTTCCTCCAGGAACAAGTGCAAGTCAAACAGCATCGGATGAGAAGGCTTCAACTTCGGTAAGATAATCCAGCCTTATTCTTGACTTATCCATTCTCCAATCATATGTGGAAACCAGGTCACGTGACCAATAATACACTCTGAATGGCGTCCATCAGTGCCCACAAATGGTGTAGAAACTTTGTTGTTCCGCAACCTATTCGTTCTCCTGTTTACTAATGCAATGTGGCAGCAGGATGAAAGATGTGGAATCTCCCATAATATGTGGAAGAACCAATCTGCACGCAGTTCAGAGGAATATTGTAGATCGTTGAGGACTGGTTTGTGGCTATTGATACCAGTGCTGATGCAGGTTTTGCCAGGAAACCTTGAGGAGCACCACCAAGCGTGACACGAAATGAATATTCTTCTTGGGAGTTCCATTGTCCACAGCTCCCCACATTATGCGTTCTGTGATCGTGTCCTGCACGGCGTCCGTCAGGGAAGCTCAACGCAAAGCATCCTCAGTTTTGAGAATCAATAAGATCTCATGCCTCAACAGACAGAAACTGGAATGATCAAAGGGTGTGAACGACTTGGGAGAGATATGAAATACCATACTAACAATCCATGGAATGTGTTTTAGAACTCCATCGGGATTCCTTCTGCACAATAACTTCAAAAACAATCTACAGCGTTAGCCGTCTTTGAGGTGTCCACGGCCGAGGCAGACTCTGCCTCTCGTTCTGAGCAGGAGGTTGGAATTGACCATATGGTAGATGGTCCCCACCTTGGCGTCAGGCTTGTGTGGCTAAAGATGGCCGATTGATTGGTACAGTGGCAGCTTTTTCACATGCCTCACAATGCTAGAGTCCATGGCACATTCTACGATCAAATCTGGTACAAGCAAAACCGGAGAAAAAAACTAGGCAGAAGTTTGCAAGCCTTGTCTTGTGGACCACCCTACATTGCTAGAGGCTCAGCATGACTTGATTGAATATCAAAGCCTTGCAACCAAAATCTGACATCTGTCTTGGCTCTGTTGCAAAAATCCATGAAAGATCTCCCAGCAATTCAAAAACCCCTTTTAAAACTAAAGATATTTTTTTAAAGAAATATCGTCAACTTTATCATATCCATGAAGGAAAACTAAAAAACCCATCGATATGTACATATTTATCGAGAATAAAATCAATCTTTTAAATTAAAAATTAACAGATTATGGCAATATTAACAAGTAGAAACTGATTATCTGGATTAGATTATTGATAAAATCAAATTGTAAAGAAAAATGTGATTTGTATGCTTTAATTTATATATTTGAATTTCATAAGATAGATTCATGAAAACATATAAGATTTCTGAAATTTATAATTTATGAGCTATTTTATTTATTTATTCCTTGTATTTTATCTAAATTATTACTGTATTTATTAAATATTTTATTATATTAAGATCTAATTTTAAATCATATAACTTCGTAACGGACATCCCAGTGGAACTTCAACTGAAGAACAGCATTAGCACAGCGGTGACTACCATAACAATGATCAGAATGCCGGTGATTAGCATAGAGATGATTAGTACAAGTGTGATTAGTTCAACAGTTGTCAGCAATACAATCATTAGCATAACAATAATTTTGAAGAAAAAAAAAAAAAAAAAAAAAAAACAGTTATTAGAATAGATCTGATTAGCACAACAGTGATTAGGGCACGTTGATTAGCACTAATTGGCGAAGCTGCAGCAATAATCAAGAGTGAGTAGCAACAAGACAAAGGGGTCCACAGGAGCAGTGGGAAAGGCAAGGATAGGATGACGGTAGCACCACCACCACTAGCTGCAGCTCCCCTACATTGCCAGTAGCATGCGACAAACCCAAAAGCGCTCTGAGCTAGACGGTGGCTTCGGGGATCGATTCCTGGCTTGCAACTGCGAGAGGCGCCACAAACGCCATCTTCTAGTTGCCAGCTAGTCCAGTCGGGTCTGTCCACCCACGCATGTAGCCACGGCGTCGCGGCAGCTCTCCGCCATGTAACCGATATGCTTCAAAGGAAGCGGCCTGGCAGAGCCGTCCACGACGATGGAGCCCTTGCCCTGTTGCATCTCGCCGATCAGGCGAGAGCTGGGGGAACTGGCCCCGGGAATAGAGCGGCTCAGTGAACTGTGGCGTCGACGTGGGAGCTGCAGTCAGATTCGAGGTAACTTGATTATGATAGTCAGGGGGAAGGGTATCAGAGTCTGGACTGGAGCCAACCTCGACAATATGACACGCCGTGACACGGAAATTTCGGCATTGTAACGCAGGTTTCTGTCAAATACAAACCAGTCCAATGGTTGGATTTTTTCCGTGTTTGGACTCCCTCTTTTGCAATTTTAAAGAGGTCGTCTGCATGGTGTTCTTCCAGATCTTTCAGCAATTCTGGGAAGGGTTCTAGTTCTAAAAAACAACCCTCTAATCGAAGATCTGCATCGGAGGCATTTGAAAGGGGTGTTCTCGATGAAATACTATGACAGTTATCTTCTCCCCTTAAAAAGACGTTTTGCAGTACAATCTCTCTTCTGTAGTTTACACGAAAATTAGAACCTTAAAAAATGAAATAAAATTGTGACTAGTTCTGAAGACTATTTCAAAAGGGAGAAATATTTGGTGGTATGACCCCGTTTTGTCATGTTATCAGGAATGTGACACGTTGCAGACGTGACACACTTTTGAGAAAAGAGTGAATTAAAAAGAAAAGGATCCAGTTCCCAAAGGTGTCACGTTGGTGTTTCCTATTATGGAGGTTGGAGTGTGGAATGAAATCTGACACATGTAGCAGCTTTCGTCGACATAGCCCCAAATTCTCATGAAGGAATGGGCGGAAAGGACTCTCTCGTTTCGGATGAGGAAGGATAGGCCGTAAGCGACGATGCGATATTATTGGAGGGGAGATGCAGCACTGCATCCGTCAGGCCGCTCTCCCCTGGACTGGAACAACAAAAAGATTATTTTAAATTAAAACGCATTTGGAATCTCGAGTGCCGTTGGTCAATGAGCCCGTCGCCCGTGAACGAAACGTGCAAAGAATAGTAGCTGATGTCGATCAGTCAAACCTGGTGTCATCTAGGTTTAGTCTCGTCGAGGCGTCCTCTAGCATCTTGAACTGGGAACGGGGAGAAAACTTGGATCGAACAAGCCAAGATCCTGCGCTTTCCGGAAACAACCAGTAGCTTGGTTCTTTGTCTCGATTATTCCCCTCTCTCTGTATTTGTTTGTGCGTTCATTTGTGAGCTAAGTATTAATTTTGGATCGGTACTTTTGAACGTTTAGGTCTGCCAATTTTACGCTGATGGCCAGATTTACCCGTTCATCGATCTCAAAGATAGGGTAACCCACAGATGCCGCGTGCTTGCGCGGTGTCCACAGCAGTTGGTTGGCATTGTACCTCTCAAAAAATAATACCCTTCCAGCGTGTGTAGGAAAGACCGCTTCGCTAGTACAGTAAGTTCTGTCGAACAGCAGTAACTGGGTTTGCCAAGGGTGGAGCAGTGTACCGATGAGATCGTGAATCTCGATTGTTCTGATATGCTCATAAAACCTGGAGCGTGAGGGGAGCACCGCTGGCAGAGTACTTGGTGTGTGTGGACCCGTCTTGTGTCAGTACCGTACTTGATAGAATACACTGACTCTACAATACTGACCGGCGCTTTCTACGACACCGTATACTGAATTTCTGACACTGAGGAATGAAGAACTTTTGGGATCGAATTGCAGGCCCACTGAATCATTCTCTGATGCACCCACTCTGCTCCTCACTAATTTTATTTTACTTTATAAATACAGTATTCCGAAGTCAATCTTTGGTGCCAAATATGATACCTAGATTTACAAACGATCTCATGATCGAGATGTTGACCCTGCCTAAATTTGAATTCATTCCGCGGCAACCCGACTTGGCAAGGAGGTTGGGGTTACCATTGTTTTAAAGTTATTATTATTACGTTGGCAAACTATGCTACCATCAAGTATAATATTATTCTAATACACAATAATCGAATCCTGGTGGAAAAGAAGTTCTCGTTGCATACTACAGACAGCCAATATTCAAGGGAGAGCATCGATCGATGCGAAGTCCCGTAATATTGCGAATGAACCAAATCCCCCGTTGCAGTGTTTGAGTTGCGCAAACCACCGCTGTGATCGCTAAGACTATGAACCAATTCGATTACTGGTATAATTAACTATCCTCAGATGTATTAACTGCTGTATAATGGTCAACACTGCGTGCGTTGACGTCCGTAACGGGGGAACATTCTTCATCTCCCCAAGCTAGCTGCCCGAGAAAAGTGGGGCCCTAGCCTTCGTTTCCTCGAAGATTTGATTTTTGAGGGCAGGGGCAGCTTGCGCTGTGAACTGAGAGGAGCTGGAACTTGGAAGGAGCCTGTCAATGAGCACTTGGCTATGGCGGAAGTGGTTAAATAGAGTGGCTTACGTACCTCTTCCATGGTTCTTGCATTTCATCACCACATCTGGCCAGCCGGAGCTTTTGCCGCAGCGGTAGATGTGTCTCCGGACGGTCGCATGCGGTTTTATCTTTTGCTTGTGATTTAGAAAGATTTGGTCTGGTATCTATGTCGTTTGCCCGGCCACTGAAGCTGGGGCCATCAGCAACGAGCATCTGAAGCATCTTGGGACTGTTAGCTCCGCAATTTCATCTTCTTGTCCTCCGGTGAATGTTCTGTGGCCGTGGTGAGAGCGTTGTGACCTCAATGGTGCGTGTCTTGGGGTTAGGTCACAGTGCGTGGGATTTTTGGTAGGTTCATGTATCCGTTTGATATTCTGCACGGTCCTGTACTTGGGGTTGAACTTTTTGATGTTCGCCACCACTCAGTTCGGAAACCTCGGTGCTGACGGATGCTTTCAGCTGTACGCTCTCTTAGTTGGGCAGTTTGATGATAGGTAGGTCTGGTTGCATCCCACTGTGATTTGGTCGTGTGTCTGCTTCCTCCACTAGCTTTAATTGAGAGTTGATACTGTCTCTGCAGACTGGAAGCAAGATTGTCTAGCACTGTCAGGAGGTTTTAAACGATCTTGTACTCTTCAGTTTTCTCCGGCGTAGTTGAAACGAGGAAGAACTGACATGAGGGCACATTGACGAAAGGAAGTGCTGTTAACCAATGGTTGGGCTTTGAAAGCCAGTCCATTCTTGCTTTCCAGATTTGTTAGTACAGTAGACAACGTCTGATTCAGCTAATAACTTTCGGTCGAAGCCTACGCCATGCTCCTCAGGTTGCCACCGGAAAGATAAAGCTGTTGTCATCATATCTGGACTGTAGAAACACCTGAAGCGACTGAGGTTAGTCCGGTTTAGGTATGAGAATGGTTGGAACACCTCTCCAGATGTTCCAGACGTAATGAAACCGGTGCAGGCTTCAAGCTCTTGAGGTGTTTCTACAGGCTACATATGATTGATGGCTACCTGGACATACTAGTTTGGCTCATTGCATTTCGATGTTCTCGACACATTCGATAGCGCATCCTCGAATTGCTAAGGTGGCTGGATCTAATGTGCTGGTACATTTCTCATTGTTGAACCAACCATTACAGCGTTTTCAGGTAGGATTTGACGATACATAAGGTTGCTCATGCATTTGAATGCCGACTTTTGTGTTACAGGTGATGCTCTCTTTGACGTAACCATGGACTAATTGTATTATGTCTCTGTTTATCTCACTACGTGCCAAATATGCATCTTGGAGTCTGTATATGACTGCCGCCTACATAGAGCACGATTTGCAGATTGCCTTAAATCTAGATCGATTAGATTCTATGACCGCGAACTGGTCACAGTCACCTTGAATTGAATCCTTTTTCATATCAAGAACCTGGAGTACTGACAACCATTTCTGTGGGCAAATTGGGCGGATTTCATTTGAGAGCAGCTCAAATGACGCGGGAGACTCACAGGACTTAATGACAGGTTGCGACTCTATAGTCCTGCACAGCTCTTGTTTTGTTGACATGGGCGTGGGCTAGTTTCATTCCGAATCAGGATGTGGTGATAGACCATCTAAGGAACACGATAAGACCTTAAAAGTTGAAGCTCAAAGGGTGATCGATCACGGACTCCATCAAGCACCAGTACGATTGTAGAGTTGGCTTCAATGTATTGTCAAAATCTATCTTTGCTCTGATGTAACATTTCATGTATACTTGATTAATGGAGATCGGTCAACATAATTAAACAGATCAGAAATGACGCAAACCAGGAAATTGTCGAGTGATGTAGCGTGTCTGCTGATTACTCCTGCTTCTGTCCAGCTTATTTGGTGCATTGAACGGCTCATTTCTGCGGAACCACATAATCACAATCACACGTGTGTTTCGTATAAATGTGCTCATTATACCACGCATCCACCAAACTAGTATTGCAACCTTATCAATCTATTCGTCTGAGCTGATTTGCGTTCTATCGTTTATCATCTTGTGCTCATTCTGTTTATGAGACTATGAGCTATGTCTAACCTTTCTCAGTTTTTCAAGCAACGCTACTGGCATGTACGCAAAACTCTATGGTCGGACACTGACGCGCTGCAAAGATGGCTTTCCCTTTAGATAATGAATACTGTAATCCGTGGCATGTAGACCTGCAAGGCAGACAACATGTGGACCTTCTGGAGTAAGTGCCTCCATTGTAGGGCTTATGAGCAGCAGCCAAATCGGGGTAAGGACAGATGGTGTTAAACGCTAGGGACGATGCGTTGTGGATGAACGTACACAGGGGATGGTTATCGAATTTCAAGGATTGGGGCAAGTTCCAAATTCTTTTGTTTACACTTTTACCCTGTGCTCATAATCCATAGGCCCACAGGTAATGAACCCAAGTGAGGATACTTTGTTGCATAAAAAAAAAAACGCAATTAGTGTGCAATAAAAATAAAAATAAAAACAAGAATCATAAATTGACATTAAGAATAAAACTCAGAAGCTATATCCTTACAATCCACTCAACTATCACATCACATGCAGTAGAATTTGTAACTCGTATTCTTCCATCCAAAACTCCAAAATAAATATGCAATGAAGTTTTTCTTTTTCTATTTACTATTCTTGTGTTGATAGGACAATAGAATGGGCAGAATCTTCTCTTTGACCCTACCTCATGGTCAATGATCCTCTAGGTGACATTTATCAATAGAAACAAGTTTAGGGGTTGTTTTGCCAAAGTGGGGAATGATGTTCTAATTCAAAAAATCATATCTTTGCAAAACTTTCCAATTTAAGTCAGCCATACATTTAGTCAAAGATACATACATGAAGTTATGATTTTTTAAAGAAATATATATATATATATATATATATATATTTATTGCACATGAATATATATGTAAACATACATATACACATATGCATATTAAATAGATGTTTATAATTAATTCTAAATCAAAATTTAGTATAATGAATAGAAGATTATTTTATAGAATTAATGTTATTTCTTTACATAAAACTAAAAATAAGAAATAAAATACTTAAGATATATGATGTTCTATTATAATTATAACAATAATATTTAATATTTCTAATTACAAAGATAATATAATTTTCTTAACAAAATCACATTATTTAAACATATGTTGGAGGTTTTTAAATATTAGTCTATACTATAAAGTTATTACTTTTCACATTATCTAATTTTATTCATATTAAGCATAAAAAAGTAATAAAACTAAAAAATCATGCTAATACAAAAGTAACATTGAAAAAAAATATTAAATACTTTCATAGTTATATTTTGATCAAATATAAAAAAAAAGTTAGACATTTGAAATATTTATCTTCTAAGAATGTAAAAAATCAAGATCCAAAAAATAAAATAAACTATAATTATTATTTTATATTAAGAATATATTTAATAATTAAAACTTAATTTATTATTTATTTTTACCAACTAAAAATACAAACATATTATATAAGAAAATCTTAAATCTCAAAAATATTAAAACTTAAATTTAAAAAAATTCTAATTTATAAAAGTTTTAGGTATTTTTGACAAATTTTCATATTTAAAAAATAATATTACTGAATTTAAATTATACATTCTAATCGAATTTATTCTATTATTTATTTATAATGCAGAATAATATTATTAATACTATTAAACAGTGATTATCATTTTATTATATAATTTATTAGAAAGTTTTAACAATTTTAAATTAAAAACTCTAATATTAAATTTTCTATTTAATTTCATTTGATAAGTTAATTTTATTAACTATTATTGTCTTTTTTTTTTCTTATTTTGTTAATTAAAAATATAAAAAAACTTTCTTGTAATAAGTTTATTTTTCTAATTTTATACATGCTAAATAATTCTATTACTAAAATAAATAAATATATATATGTATATATATATATATTAAGTATTATAATAATTTAATTAATTTTTCTTTTAAAGAATAGAAAACTATTAAAATTATTTATAAATTTGGAAGAGATTGTATATTTTTAAAGGTAATGGAATTATAAAACAAAACATTAGCATGTTTAATCTAAGAATCTCAAATCTTTAAAAAACACATATCATGAATAATTTTTTTAGATTTAAATAAAATAATAAACATATTAGCACTTTATTAATAAAAAGTGACTGTAACTTAGATATTATCTAATCAAAATTATTATTATTATTATTTTTATAGTTTTGAATATAAAATATTAATAATAAATATAAAGATAAAGATAGAATGAATAAAATTTAAACCATTTATCAAAAGAAAAACAATTCAATGTTTATTAAAGATTTTTAATAACATTTACAAAAAATAAAATTCATTTTAAATAAAAAAACTCTTGTTAGCTATCGGAATTTTTTTAATCTAATGAGGCAAATTATAAAATATAAAAAAATTTATATTTAAATTTAATCAAACATAATAAAA
Source organism: Physcomitrellopsis africana (assembly GCA_036785485.1). Classification (NCBI taxonomy): domain Eukaryota; kingdom Viridiplantae; phylum Streptophyta; class Bryopsida; order Funariales; family Funariaceae; genus Physcomitrellopsis; species Physcomitrellopsis africana. The sequence continues at coordinate 146,657 of JAWRVF010000833.1, forward strand.
TGATTATCCCTATATTATTTATAAAAATTACAATTATTAATAAATAAGATAATAAAGATGCACTTATCCTACTATATTTGCACTACAAATGATAAAAAAACTTAACGACACTTCAAAAAGACAATAGAATTATCATAAGTAATACATTACTATCCAAATAATAATAAATAAGTTATATAAATATAAAAAACTATTTAAAATAATTTTGCATGAGTATAATTGCGTACTTAAATTCACCTAACTAAATTTATTATGTATTTAAATGCTAAAATTTTATACTAAATTGATAATAAAATTAAAAGTATTATTAATAATACAACAATATTTGTACCTACCACTACAATTTGCCACCCATTTTACACATATCTTCAGATATTTGAATCTTTTCATACAAAATATCAATGTTTCCAATAAATAATTCATTTTAAAAAATATATACAAAGTAGACTTTACATACATAAAAATTAATAAAAAATTGATAGATAGATAGATAGATAAATAAATAAATAAATATATATATATATATATATATATATATACATATCAATAAAGATATTTTTTATTAAAAAAATAGTATAAAAAAATAAAAAAATAACTAAAAAAACTTTTAAAAAAATAACAATAAAAATAAAAAATTATAAAATACTTTATCATCAGTAGATTTTTTATATATTTGATAAGTTCTAAAATAAGACTAGTATTCATATATATATAATATAAATAAAAAATAAAAACCAAGAGCGAGTAAGATAAAAGTTAAAATAATGAAATAAATAAATAAATAAATAAGTACACCAATAAAATAAAATACTAAACAATCAAAAATAATAAAAAATATAAAAAAACAAATACATAGTGTAAACTTTAATTAAATAATAAGAAAAAAGTAACTAACAAAAATAAAAATAAAAATAATGTAATATAAAATCAAAATCAAACAAAAGAAATAACAATCAAATCAAAACTTATAATTGATAATTTCATTTGAATGTATTACTGGATACAAATATCAATTGATATCACCTTAAGTAAGATTTGATGTATAATTGCTTGGTTGGTAGTTCTCTAAAGTGATGTTCCATGTGGATATAATGTTCTTATTTTAACTAACCTCTACATGTTAGATTAGCAAGTATTTATTATTTTTACCATCTTCGATCATTGTGATTTATTTTTAATTCTCTTGCAATCTATTAGGGATTTAAAAGTGCCCACAATTAGTTTAAGCTTTCCTATTACTAAAGCAAAAGCCATGCAACATACTCTAATGTCCATAGTTTGGATCATTTGAAGTGATTCCCATTTCCACTAGTAGTAGGTTCAACCTTATTTGTTAAGTTATACTTATTGTGTTAATTGATAACACTCTTGTTTCTTCCTTGCTTCAATTCAATTTGGTGTGTTGGTTTTCACAACATCAAAAGTGCACTCAATTGGCTTCAAAATCCTCAATTCAACATCAACACCTCAAATTGCAACACATTCTTGGTTGACACCCAGTACAACCTAATTTGCAAATTGTAGCAATTTTGATTTTGAATCCATTTTCCACTCCACTCGTATTTTACATGCTCAAAGTATCAATCCCTCTGGGCCTCTCATAGATACCATGTTCCAAATATCAGACGGTGGATTTGTTATCGATCGAGTCTTTTGCACCCACTTGACACTGAGTGGGGTGTGAATAGACACGGCTCTTGTGGAAAGTCGAAAACCCCCCACCTTCGTAAAAAAGCTACTTCTACTGTATAAGCTAGTGTACTCTATCCTCAACAAATGCGACACGCCTTTCTTCATCGATTAGTCGGAAAGCACCGCACCTTGGCCTTTACGAGCCTTCTCAAGACGTCAGCGATCCTTTCTTGCTCCGTACGCCTTGCTCTTTTCTTCGTCGGCTCGGGTCTCCGCCACGCGCATCCGTCGCCGGACGCCGAGCTCACGACCCTCAGAGAACTCGGAGTTCTCCCGGTCGACGTCAGGCGTGGGTTGCATCCACACCGTACCGTATATGACGCAGGCCGAAGCGGCCGACAAAGTGGTTGGATGAGTTGTGTATCCGGTAATACTGATCGACATGGACCACCTTCCAAACCTAAGGTATAGCCACATTATCTTATGGCATCTGCCGCTTCGGTGAATTATCAGACACGCATCAACACAATCAGAGGATTACGGGGCCTAATCGTCGAGCTTGTTGGTCTCGCTGCGCTTCAACGGTCGAACTCCCCATCGGCATTCCGTGCAACCCTGCTCGAGGCAGCGTCGGACCGGCTGTTCGAGTTCAAGCATGGACTCCACATCGTCGTCGAACAAGAGCAAGTCTTCCGGGAAAATCTGACGATGACGGGTGGAAACCGCTCAATCTTGAAACTAGAAAGTGAATTGGATTTGGCTCTGCGAGTGCCAGGTCGCCACATGTACACTCCCAACTCTGCTTCCAACTTCGGTCGGCCGAATGGCAGTCACGAGTCCATGCAGTCTCCAGAACGAGCCGCCGACGGGCTACAGCCGGAACCAACGCAGAGCGAATCTTCCCGCTGCTTGTGGAGCTGCGACATCTACATCTACAGTAGGATTTGGTTGGCAATCATGAAGAGCTGCAAAAGCAGCCCGTTTCATGCAGAGCTTGCAGGCACGTGCATTTTGTGCAGAAGCCCCGTTTTGATGTAGTTTCCTGTAGGCTGTGGAGGCAACATCCGACTGCGCATCACTCGCATGGTCCACAACTTTGCACCGGGACAGCATCCAACACAATCACCGGCAAAGTTCGGTCAACGCCCGGCCTAACGATGTTTCCAGTAGACCCAGTGCGTGTGAAGGTGTAGTCGAGTCCCCACCTGGTTGTGGGAGGTCGTTTACTGACTGGTGCACACCCTCCAGCTGAAAATGATGCCCTGAGATTTCACAAAGCTGCAAACAACGCATCCCGCTTCGAAACCGACCGGGGAAAAAATTATTCGCTCGACACTTGCGTTCACCCACATCTGTAAAGGACAGAACATCCATGTACTTTGCTCCGGATAAACTTGTCGTGGTTGGTTGAATTGAAAGAACGAAGGAAAACCCCGCCATCCATTCCGCGCGGGGATCGACGCTGATCCCCCCCGCCAGGACAAGCCAAGAAAAGAATGCCAATGCTGTGCACTGGAAAGAATGAATACATGGCAGCTTACGCTGACTATGTACGCGAACTAGTTGTCTCTACTCTACTCTACTCTACTCTACATGGAGGATCTGTACATCTGGCCAATCTTGTTGCCTGAACTTCCTGTCTAGTACTTGTTCACCTGGCCAATCTGTCGGCGAATTTCGCCGGAACGACCTGTCAACACCTCAATCCGGCTCATCGCCACCATCGCCTTGGCGAAGTTTCGGTAGAATGCAGAGCCCTTGTTGGCGTGCACATCCCGCTTGGTACGCGAGTCGTACAGTAGGCCCTGGTCCGAGGTCAGCAGGCCTCTCCCTCGGATGATGTCCTTGTAGTACTGGCTGTCGAACCTCCGTGAGGTGGAATCCATGTCCACGCTAGTGAATCCGATTCCTGGATACGGGCACTGCCTCTTCAAGGACGCGGCGAAGCTGGGAGCCAGAGTTGGGTCGACCGGGGTTGTCTGAACGCGGTCGTCGAATGTAACGCACGGAGCTCTGCCGATCGTGTGGGCGCCTGACAGGACTACCATTTCGGAGGCGCTCAAGCCCTTCGTCCGGAACATATCTATGAGTTCAGACACGGTCGCGGTCGGGGCGGGCAGGTTCATTTGCGTCGCCTCCTCCGCGATGGAAACCGTTCCGTCTCGACGGCCAGCGGGCACACGCCATCCGTAACCTCCAGCCTGGACAAGCACGCAGGGGACAATCCACAGGTCAGAAACGAGATCCTGACCATCAACCTGTGCAGCGTGGGATGCGATGTGCTTCCGAATCATCCATCCGGTGTGGGATCGGGTCAAGGCGGGAACCAACATCAACCTTGATCCGCAGATACTACCACCTTGATTCGCAGTTTAGGACGGTAGCTTACCAGCACAACTGAGTCGCGGGCGGCAAACTGCAACACGTCGGCGGCTGAGACGATGCCTGGGCAAGCGCTCTCCACAGCTCTCTTCGCGGCGTCGACGGCCTCGAAGCCATGGAGCCCCCGGTTGAATAGAGCCGTTCGCTCTGTGTTGGGTCCTTCCAGTAGAACGGAAGCGTCGCAACCCTGAAGAAGCCACGCAGACGAAAGATTCATGTCAGGACGCGATTCGGTCACAGTGCGAAGCATTTGTAGAAGGTAACTCAGGAAACCCAAACTTGCAATCCAGGTACGTCCTACCACAAGCTCTGCGAATCGTTCTAGCTGGCTGGGGCGCTGCAAGTCGAAGCGATCACTTACCCGCACGAAGCAGTCGTGGAACGCCATCCGGAGAACTCCAGGTGCAACGGTGTTGTCCGCCTTGTAGGATTGAACCATAGAATTGTAGACGATGGTCTCGACTTCGGGACAGCTGTGATGATAGAACCCTACCTTCAGCCCGCTGTGAGCGACTGCCGGGGTGATTGAGTTCATGGCAATGGCGAGCGTAACGAAGATCGCCACTAAGGCCGCCGAGGACCACTTCCCCATCGTACCGGTTACAGTCGGTGGATCGATGGGCTAGTGGCTGGTGGAAATATCTGTAGCGCCTCAGGCTTGTGGTTGTTGCGCGCTGATCTTGGAGTAGGGCGCGCGCGGAAGAGCTTCAGAAACTCGGAGGTGCTGAAACTCGAAACTTGAAACTTGATTTTGGTTCGCTCGCTGTGTCGGACTTGGATCTCGTTCAATTTGGACGCGCTTTGGCCTCCTGCAAAACCTCCAGGAATCGTCGATCCCCACTTAGAGGGATGCACACAAGACCGCTGGTCTCGACGGAGGTCGGGGTCGGGGTCGGGGTCGAGGTCGGGGTCGAGGTCTAGGTCGATCAAGTGAGAGCAGTGCGGGTTGTGGAGAGACTGGCACTGCTTCTTATATACACGCGCACGCGGCGTTGAGGAAGCGGACAAAGCGCATGCTTGGATACGCAGTACGAACGAGAGGCGTCGTGGTTGATGACCCTTGCGCGTCCCGATCCGGCGGCCACCGCACGGGGCCACAGCGACAGTGGGAAGACTGGGAGTATACCGAACCCGAGTTGCCGAGGTGGTTTCAACGGGGCCTTCAACGAATGATGTCAATTATTGGGGGCCGCCAACGAATGATGTCACCAAAAGATTGTCATCCTGTCAATTTGCTTTAGTATGGTGATAGTGTTAATAATGTTGTTGGTGGCGGGAATAATCAATTACAAAAAACACGAAATACAAAAAGTATTTGTAACTTCAATTTCAACCAAGTAAGTTTGTTCGCACATTCTTAAATGATAATTTAACATCAGCGAGGCCAAAATCAGTATGAAATGCGACCGCGCAGTTAGAAAGATGACGTATCAAGAATGGAGTATCGGGTGAAACCAAAAGCCCCGCCCAAAGTCCGCGCTTTTTGACTGCACAAAGTCAAAACCCGTGGCAATAACCGGACCGCAACGGCAGGCCACCGAACGAATCGACAACCGGGTGACAACATCAGCAGCATCATGACTTGGGCACCATGCCGGGATCGGTCGCCAAAGATCCCTTGTCGACTTCCGTGTTGAGCTTGGCTCACATTTCGCTGCATCCGCACCTGGGAGAGAGCGGCGTCAGCCAAGCATGAGGAAACCGGAAACTCCAAGGACTCAAGGCGTTCGTTTCGGGGCGACTTTGGAGGCTTCAACTAGCTGGCAGAGTTTCGGTCTCGGTGCAGCTGGCAGGTGTTGACGCACGGGCCAGTGGCAGTAACTTGCCGCTGCTTGACTGCGTGTTCGTTTTTATGTATTATGTTCGTAGGATTCTTTTGTTCCTCAAGGTGCCCTTTCCATCCCACAAGATTGGTCGAATACGCTGGAAGTTGATTCCATATAGCTCGGCTGGGGAAGCATGATGATATGACGAGGAGATTTCGTCGGTCTAATCCATACAGTACCCCGCAACACTTCAGTCTTGTTTTCTGAACGTGAGATTCAATTTCCAGGACACGTCTGTGCAAAAGGTCTCGCGGAGCGCTCAACTTCACGTTCGCATCCTTGGATTTCGAACCATGCCGCGACCCGATTCTAGCAAGCAAACCCTCTGGTGGCATGTAAGTGCCGTAGCCACGTCCTGCTTTGAAAGTCCAGTACAAAATCGTGCGTTGCAGCTGTTGCTGCCTTCAAGCCACTAATCAATCGGCGCTATTGAATCCCCCTCCCCACCAGTGAGGGGAGGGCCATGAGTGGGTAGGGTAGAACTTTGGAAGTTTGTATCCAGTTCACATGGTGTGCAAGTGGTGGTGCATGCCCAAGTTTGTTAGAATTGTGTAAATGCATGACAAACATAGCATGAAGTTAAGTTAATCCAAAGAGCAAAACCATTCAATGTAATGAAATTGACATAATTAACTTTTCCAAAATGAATAACTTAGGCACTCAAGCTAGTTCTAATAGTTTTAATAGCTTGATTTGGCTAAGCTATAATTGTTATGCAATGATTTTGTGGTATTGGTTTTATTATGGAGAGAGTAGGATTGTCATAAAAGAAGAATGAGTCATTCCATTTTGTGGGGTGCTTTTTAGCAATTACATGCAAAATACAAGACTTCTATTCTTAGCCTAGAAACAAAAGTTTATACAAGATCAAGATATAATTTTGACAACCTCTATTGTTTTAGCACAACAATGACCAAACAATATGCTTGGAACCAACTCCACTATACAATACTATTTATGGCTATAAAATGGATTTGGAGCAATCAAATGTAAAAGATGTGAATATGGGATTTAAGCTAATTCAAGGATCTTCCAATCATTTTTATGTTTTGCTTCAAATTCCTAGGAATTACCATTTAGAGATGAATCTTTTGACATCTTCAAAATCAAAGAAGATTCAATAACAACTCCAATAGAAATATGTCACAATAGCCATGTACATTGTTTTTCACTTTCTTGAAGAAAAGAAGAAGCAACAAATGTAAAATTCAAGGAAGATGATTCCAATTATAACTTGATTACATCTTCTAACAAAAGTTTGGCAGCCATCTACAATGCCTACTTTAGATTCAACCAAAAACAAAACAAACTAATATGTGTTTCATAGATATATATGTATATACATATATTTATATACATATATTTATATATTAATTTTATTATTTATTTATTTATTTATTTATTTATCATTATATATTATATTATTTTAATATGGTACAAAAGTCATTACTTCTATCACACAAGGTTTGTTTCATTTGATAATAATATTGGTTAATTGAATATTGTTACATATTTTGTGCAAGTACTCTTATATGACAATCTTGAATTATGTATATTGGTATTTTGTACTAAGAGTGGTTTTTTTTAGAAAAAGTTGATTTTTGATCTTTAATTCTTTTATTTAATTATTTATATATTTACATATCCTTTACAATCATTTTGAGGATTTTTTTTATTTTTAATTTTTTTATTCTCTCTAAGATTTGAAACTCCTATCATTTATCATTGAAATTAGACTCATCATAAAGTTCATATTATAATATAATATTTATTTTATTGTATTGTTTATAAAAAAAAATTTAGTATTAAATATTAATGATTTATTAGATTTTAAACTCATGCTTTCATACAAACCTCTCTCCTTATATCAAATCCATTATTAAACATCATAAAGCTATACCACATTATATTTTTGATGAGATAATAAAAGACATGGTACTTACATGCGTACTTCTTATCAATATGATAATTGCCTCATTATTTAGCTTTATGGATCTTGCTACCAACAATTGGTCAAGATGTGGTCAAACATGATTAATAAAAATATCAACTTTTTCCATCCTAAAAAGTAAATAATTCTTCTTTGAAGTATATCTTTATTAGCATGCCTTGAGATTCAAACAACTTCATTAATACTTACCATGCTAAGTGAATTGATGTACATAATTGAATGTGCCTTATAATAGCCACTCAATAAAAGTCCTTTTAAATAAGTTCTTTTTAAAATAATAATTTACTTATATTTTATAAATAATTAAATTCTATTGATATGGCTTTCACTTAGCTACATAGTAAATTGCATATTAAATATACATGTATAATATTTTTACATTATAGCCAAACCACAATACAACATACACTCCCTCTAAACTTGTGCATCTTCCAGTATGCACTAAAAAGAACCAAAGTTGTGATTGGCATCATACTACTGCTCTAGTAATATCTTTTTCAAAATTCAATTTTTTTTTTTTTTTTTTAAATTTGTAAAGAAATCAATCTCTTTTCCTACATCTTCATGTATTATGTTTTTATTCCATTGTTTGAAAAGTTTTATGCATTTTTTTGTAATTATAACTTTAAGGTGTGTTCCATCTAGTTCTTTTACTACATGTGTGGTATTATTTAAAATATTTAAAACCATATAGGATCCAAACCAATACTTAGAAATTTTTTTAAGAGTACTATGCTGGTTATCTAAATTGCTATTATATAACAAAATCCAATCACCTTCTTGAATATCTTTTGGCCTTAATCAATGTTGCTTGTCAAATTTGTCTTTGATTTTTATGTGTGCCTTTTATAGCATTATAATTACTTTTTCTACATCTTTAAGTCTTGTTTCTAATTGATGGATTTAAAATGCAAGAAATTCTTTTCTAAATACGTTGTCTTGCCAAGGTAAAATATTCCAAGTATATATTTGTTCTTCAATTGGCATAATAGGCTTTTGTCTTTGTATCAATTCTGCTAGTATATATCCAATTATTGAATTGTAAGTAATACAATAAGTCCATAGAACAAATGGTAATAATCTTAGCCATTTTTTTGCTCTTTTTTTACATGCTTTAACAATGGCTCTAATTATTAAAAGATGACCTTGCTTACTTTTGGCATTACCTTTAAGATTATATATTATTGTGAATGCAAGCTTGATTCCACATCTTTCAAAAAATTCTCTTGCCTCATATGCATCTAATTTTCCATGATTAGTAGTAATCTTTTTAATACATCCGTATCTATAACCACATCCTCTAATAGAAATCTACAAATTCCTTCAATGGATTTTGTTTGTAGAACTCTCCCTTCTACTTGGTTTAATAAATCTTCTTACGCCAAAATCAAATATCGCATTTGCCACAATCCCATAGGTATATTAATTAAATCCACCACCCACTTATAATATATTGTTAGAATATATGTAAGATGCAATCCATCTCTATGTCAAATCTTTGAATATATTTGGTAAGTTTGATACAATTTCAAAAACTTCATTATATTTCTATATATATTATGCCACCAATATTTTTCTTTAAGTATATTAAAGGTGGCATAAATATCTCTATGATCGGCCCACAAATTATTATGGGATTCTTGGATCTATTGCTCTTGTATTTTTTTCTTGCAAATTATTCTTTATAATATATCACTATCTTTTTTATATTGCTTCTATAAATATGTACCTTATAAAAAATAGTTATAAGCTTTCTATCTAATTTACTTGAAATGAATATTATTCCATCTTGGTTGTTTTGATAATGTATTCGAATAGTGCCCAATATCTATCTATTCTTCTTCATATAATTCTACTATGAATGGTTTTGGATGCTCATTTTTTCCTTGTTGTATTTTAGAATAGAGGGTAGTACCTTTATTCTTAGTATTATCAATCAAATCTTTTTCTTGTTCATATCTAGCTCGAGATAGCATATCTATTATTGGATTATTTTTACTTATTATATATATTTGAATTCAAGATTTAAAAACTTAATATATATAATCCACCTTAGCATAGTAGTATTAAAGATGTTAGAGTTGGTGATCATTTCCAATAATGGCAAACAATCTATCTTTACTATCATTGATGCTCCTATTAGATAATCTCTTTCAATTTTTATAGCTATCACTATTCTTCATAATTCTTATTTTATTTGTGGATAGTTTCTTTATCTTTTATTTAAGATTTCAGCTCCAAATTGTATAACAAATTAATTTCTTTCTTCATCATTTTATTCCAATGTCCAACTAATAGCTATTAAAATAGTATCAATTGTAAGTATCATTAGCTTTTTATCCTCATAACTTATTCTATATAATTCAGGTAGAAAAGATAATAATGGCTTTAGTTTTTATATTACTTTTGTATGTATGTTTTCCTATTTGAATCTCTTTTTTATTCCTAGTAGATTATAAAGAAGATTTGTTATATGTGCATAACATAGAATCTATACATAATAAAATATACAAGTTCCTAAAAATCTCCGCACTTTTGCTTATGAGCTACAAACTTTCTTCATTTGTTGTATGCTATCTATTTAATTAGGATCTGATTAATGATCAAATCATCTATACAAATATCCTATAATAAAAACCTCTTAAATTCCAAAGGTTGATTTAGCTCTTGATAATATCAAGTGAACTTCCTCAAGCTGTAATAAAATCTTTATCACAATCTAAAATATGACTAGATATAAATTTATAACACCTCCTTTGATCCATTATTATTTTTTTATTCTTCTATATACTCTTTTATTAAAATATCATCTAAAAAGAATAGTCTTTTTTGAAATCAAATCATGGAAAAACTTATTTATTCCATTCATCATATAAATAACTGAGTTTGTTACTCCCTATCATAACATACACATTTTTATCAATCCTAAAGGTGTCTTCATAGTAGTGATGTTCTTGCTTCCTTCAGCAAGTTGAAATTGATCATATCTAAAATAAAAATCTCTAACAAAGTAAATGGCTCTAGTAGTAAATGCCTCAGCAAATTTTCCAACAATTGGTCCCACTCTTGTATTTCTAATGGTTACTTGATTAATTGGTTGCATATTTTGAATAAATTATAGAATCCTATTTTTCTTTAGTACTATAAATTAACGACTAAAATATAGTGAAAATGATGGTTTTAAGATCTTTGTTTATATCTTTTCTTTTAAAAGCTCTATAAGTTTAGATAGATGTGCTCTAGGTATCAAAATTGGCCTTAGATTCCAAGGAGCATGTGAAATTGTAAATATAATCATTGATGCTATAACACTTGGATCCACACATTCAATTTTTGAAGGTTTGAAAGCAAAATCTTTTCCATGCTTCTTTAATATGTTTTTAAATTCTATTTCTTCAATAAATAAAAGAAAATCTATAGATCCTACTTTCAATCCCTTGAATATGCTTTTAATAAATTTGTGGCCAATTTAATTAGGATTTTGTAATCTTTTTTCCTTTGAAGCTTATT